>VVAS01047118.1:6646-23994 GCA_015103295.1 Ptychochromis oligacanthus
TGACCCACCATTTTATGCATCCAACCAGCAGCAGCAGGAGAGAGCTGATCTCAGTCACCTCAATCACCACTACCAGATGCTTTTAATATACACATATGTTTGTGTTTTGATTAATCAATACTCATAATATCTGAGTAGCTATTGTTTGGGAATGGGTCATCAAAAGGATGATGTCCTGTTGTAAAACCATAAGCAACTAATCAGCATATGTTAGCAAATTGTAGCATTTTATAGATAAAAATCAGTCCTATATTTGCATTTATGTTTACAATAGCCTATGGTATTCTGTGATGCACTGCGGTATACTTCCAAGGCCAATATTAGGACTGCATCAGAGCACGCAGGTGATCAACTCTGTATTGGTCAGTCTACGGGCAGGTTGCTACTGTACCTGCTGGCCTTTGAGGGAGTGCAGGATGGTGAGGTTGCCCGAGTTCTTCAGAGTGAAGATGATCACTTTGCCGGTGTGGTTAAATCGTGGAGCACCTGCTACGAGCAGACGACCGTTTCTGGCTGACACCACAGACGTCACGGTATAGCCTGTTTATGTAAAAAAAACAAACAAAAACAACAACAAAAAACGACATAAACACTTTTGTCTCTATTGCAGATGCAGATTTAGAGATTTGCCTCACCCATCCTCACCAAAGTAGCCTACACTATGTAGCTATAGTTGTCCTTTCTGCAGTTAGCACTGGCTTTTTAAATTAAGTGACTGCTCAACTTGCCTATCTTGTTTTGTCAAACACTATCAGGCATTGCACTTTGCTCCAGTCTTCGTGTAGGAATAAAGACGAAGGGACCTTCCATTTATGTTAAATTTTACAGCAATGATCCGCATGACTCAAGGAAAATTTCTATAGTGATGCAATTTGAGGACTTAAAACCCAGTAAGCTGGATTCAGTAGAAGTTGGTCTTCTGGTTTCTCAGGTTTCTCAGATTTCATCTTCTATTTCGTTCCGTCTTTTCCCACTAAAAATTCCACTTACCCACTGTATACTTTTCCACCTTCATCTCTCATCTTCATACCTCTTTTTCCCCCCAGCTTTAACTTTCTCCCTGTCTGTCCAGAATTATGCTTCCACCTCATATTACTATTCAGACTAGAATGCCTTCTATTGGCGGCCTGTTGGATAAGCTCAGAGACAAACCGCTGATGGTAAAAGCAGAGGTCTGTGGTAATGGAGTGGGATGGGGCTGGATATCGTGGAAAGCACTCAAGCAATGGGTACACTTTATGGAGATGGGTTGCAGCTAAAACAACTGGTACTATTCCACCGGACAGTCATATATATCACCATCACAAAAGCAGAGGTTGAAACAGAAACTAAAGGCTGATAAGAGAAAATGCCACAAAGGCTCTTTGAGCTAAAAATAATATTTTACTTTACTGCATTTCTTCTCCCTTTTAAACTATTTCACTACAACGCATCCAGATTTTTCCGCTCTTTTAACGTTCCTTAGGGTATTGCTTACCTAAGTAGGCACCGTGGTTTTTGAGCTCTTCAGGGAACTCCTGAGCATAGGACAACTTAGGGGGGACCACCTTCCCCTGTCGTGTTTCCTTCAGTACTGCTCCATTCCAATCATAAGCCCCAACGGCACCCACCAGAGTCCCATCCTGTAGGTGACATTCAGTAGTTACTTAATGGACATTTCATGCACACAGCAGAGTAACAGAGAAAAACCTGCTTGTATTGCCTGTGCTGAATACGCACACAGCACGATAATTACTCTATAATGATGATGATGATAATAATGATGATGATAATGACACACTCATGGAACATAAAGGTCTCCAACCAAGGTGAGCCAACCATAGAGAGTCTGTATATTTGGCTCACCTTAGTCAGATGAATCTTGTGGTAACTCTGAGGGGGCTTTCAACTTTCCAAGGTTTTCCTCCGGGGTTCTCACACATTTACCAGATAAGTTGCCATATTGAAGGTGTTATGGTCTGTGGGCTTTGTGGTGTTAGTTCTTGGAGTTTTGGCGTCTTGTTATTATTAAGAGTTTTCGGTTAGTTTTCACTGTTATTCTTATGTTCTTAGTTTTTTTTTTCATTATTGCTAAATTGAGTTTGTGATTCCTATCTTTATTCCTAGCATACGAGCAGTCACAAGTTTTATTTTTATTATTATCACTGTTTTTATTAAGGCTTGCGTTAGTCCCTTGAGTTACTTTTACTGTTTTACTTTGAAAGTCAGTTTTCTGTTGTGCGCCGTGTTAGTTTTGTTTCCTGTCTGTCATCCTCTGACTTCCCTGAATGCTTCCATCTGTGTCTCCTTCTTCACCTGTCTGTCATCCCCAATCAGTTCTCAGTATATTTATAGCCCTGTGTTCCCTTTGTCCTTTATCATAGCGCCTGTGTGTGAACCCTCATGCACTCCTCATTTAACCTGCTTGAGTTTGGATGTCTATTATGATTTTTGGACTTTGCTTCTTTAAATTCAACATTCAGCCTAATAAAAGTTTTGTTTCCTGCTATTCTGCCTGCTGTGAGTCTGCATTTGGGTCCACTTAAGTGAAACCTAACAGAAGGTCTCTATTTAAACAACAGTTTCAGATAATTTAAGTCACTGATCTTCATTAACTTGATCTTTTCTGTTACTCATTTTTTATTTATTTTTAAATAGAGTTTTTCTTTGTTAGATTACAGTATGGAGAACAGTAAAAACATTTAAATTAATAAAAGAAAAAGTACACAACTTTGGTTTACCACAGATCTCATTTGCCCACTAATGTTTCACACTCTAAAGCTTTTGCCTTTGAGATACAAAATCAATGTCGTCCAGGTTACAAACGATCTTCAAACCACTATGAGTTTCTTATACCACATGTATGACACATATGCTGCAAGATTTTCCAGGGCCCTTTTTTTATTTTTATTCTTTCTAGCTGTCTGGTATTAGCCATATTGAGTTTTTGCCCACTGAGCAGCGATAACAAGCCTTTCAGTGAAACCAACAGGGATCCTAACCTCATATTTCCTGTTATTCCTGAAGTTTGGAACTAAGCACTAAGATATAACAAATGAAAGCACACAAAGAAACCAATGAAATCACTGCTAAATATGGTATTTGGAAATATGGTACTTTTCATTCAATGAAGGAAACAAGCCAGTAACTAGAAATCAGCTGTAGACACAAGGAGGGACAGAGGGGAGATTTTCTGTATTCCATAGTTCACCAAACTTTGTATCAATGACACTGAAATTATAGGGTTCCTCGGTTCAGTGAGCCCGTTTTTTTTCTTGCTGTACAGAATATGCCGACAACACACTTTCCAGTATTTGAGCATGAGCTGGAAGGCTTGTGATTCCTTCCTAAAAGATGGAATTGTGCGCTTACCGCACTTGCACTACGTCACTCTGTAACAGCAGCGTTGTGCCAGTGTGGTTATGTGTTTTGGTCAAAACGGTCTCCATGGCATACAAATGAAAGTCCAAAACAGTTCAACCTCATAATCCAGTGAACTATTTCTATGGCAGATGCATTTTTGGACTATGCCTTGCTTTAGTTAGGATTGCAACTCTTTACTTTTGCACTGAAGGAAGCCAAGCTGCACAAGCATACAGCAGTGTATTGGGGACACATTTTATACCAGCTCAACAAACAAGTCATGCATATTCTGAAAGGTGATCAACACAGGAATCAGTTTTTAGAAGTATGCCATAAACTGCAAAAATGTTGATATATTTTTTTTTTTCTGTTTTAATATTTACCTTTATTTAACCAGCAAGTAAAACTCTTGAGTTTAAGAATCTCTGCTGTGAGAGCACAGATCATAAGTATTAACCTAGACCAGTGTTTTTTGGAGTGAGGTGCTGGAGAAATCCTTCACAACCACAGGGAGAACATACAAACCACAAAGAAGGCCCCTGCATGGGTCTAAACCCAGGACCCTCTTGGTGTGAGGCAACAATGCTAACCACTGAGGGCCTGTGCTGCTCAGTTACAGTTTAAAAAAAAAAAGAGCAGATGGAGAAACTGCTATATAAGCAGATGCATGACATGACTGCAAAGTATGTGACATAAGAATACTTCATAGCTGGCACTTGTCACATTCAGCAAAATCTCCTTTAAAGACATTCTTTCCAATGTTATCCTGCTTTCAGCACTCAGAATGGCGATGTCAAGCATCTTTGGAATCCGGCCTTGTGGACACACTTTCCAGCTATTTCTGCCACCCAGCTGCAACGTCTGCTATACGTATTTATTTTTCATCATGTACTGAATATATTTATGTCTCCCTTGATAATCACACTGTGAAGGGGAACTGGAAAAATCAAAGCGGTTCCATCAGCAAATGTCTCTGATGAGCCAGAAAGGAATGAAAATCAGTGAGCTGGTATGAACAGCAGGTAGAGGAGACTGACTTATCATCCTCTTCCAGCTGTGTTACCCTGAAAGCCAGCACACCTGCACCAATCTTCTCTAAGATACAATCAAAAATGTCTAGAAAGTAAAGCAAAAGCAAAAAAAAACAAAACTTGAGCCATTCTACAGCACAACTGTCTCAGTTTTGTCTCAGCGTTTCAATAATATGTTTCCCTGGGGAACAAGTGCTGTCTTCATTGCATAGTTGAAGTGGAAAAAGGCCTATTTCTCTTGTCAATGACTCCTAAATCAGGGTGACCTAAACCTCAAGGGCCACACATCAGGCACCTCAGGAGGGACTGGAAAGTGATAAATGGCAGGCTTTGGGAAGGAGTTATGATGGACCAGAAATTGAGACAATGTGTGTTGTTCTACATGTTGACAGATGGTGTGAGACGCAGAAGTCAGACTCACCTCAATGCTGTGAGCGGAAAATCCAGCTTGAGACATCTGGAGGCCAAACGCTGTCCCATTCTTACTGGTTCCTGTGTAAACAAGTCAGTCTTTAAGAGTTTTGCAGCGGCACAGAAATTCCATCTTCCAGCCACAGACATGCTCTAAAAAGAAAGGCATTAGAGTCTCAATGTGAAGATTTCAAGTTTAGATTTAAGGAATTTCAGGTGCTACATGGATACCACTGTAACATGACCAGGACTGCAACAAATGATTGCTTTCAGTTTAATCTAATAATTTTATTAAATCATTTAGCCCATAAAGGCATTTATGAGAAAATGCCAATCACAATGGACAATAAGCTGTCCAAACCCCAAATATAAATAGTTTATAGTTACATAACAGAGAAATAACATAAAGAAGCTTTGACCAGCATTTTTACATATCTTGTTCGATTCAGGTTGCCTAGGTAACCCTCTAGCTATTCACTAGGGCTTCACAATTCATTGAATTTTTTACTTGATCACAATTTTCGCTTCCCACAATTAAATGACTGAGTGATATTGAATATGTGTGCTCCACCAACAGAGTGCATAGCAATAGCAAATCAAGCGCTCCCCAAATCACTGCCTGATGGTGTGCCTGCATGAGCCAATCACAGCTTTTGCCTGCACTGTGCAGCTTGAAGTTTAATGGGCTATTCTGGATGAGTAACACTGTGTTAAAAGACAGATATACAGCAAAATTCAAATGTCTTGCACTGTAGAAGGCGAAGAGCTTCTCCCTTGAAGCAGATCATCATCTGTTGTTTGGAAATGCTTCCATCGGGCCAAAGATAAGAGTCCACTAAAGACGGTGAGAATGAAAGCTTCAGGAAAATGGTCAACATACTGGTCAAAAGATATGTTATTCCCTTGTGCATTTAGTTTTCTAAAGTGGCAAAACCTGTGCTGTATGCAAAACGTTGCAGGGGAAATGCAAAGGGATACACAGCTGTCAAGTACTTTGCTACAAGTTTTAGAGACATCCACCATGCAGGTTAAATGAACTGAGTGAAAGACTTTCAGTTTTTCTTTTAGAAGATGCATTTAGGTCAGGTGAATAAACACCTTATTTGTCTGCAAAGACTAATTTATAAAGACCAATTTACAGGAATGTAGCACAATGTAGAGGTGAAAGCAGTGCCCTGTTGATTTTATCTTGTGTTAAATTTTGGTACAATTTCTTTTTTTTTATATTTTGATGCAAACATTTGTACAGAATGAATAATCTTGAAAAATAATCGTGATCTCAATACTGATCATAATAATTGTGGTAATCATTTTGGCTATAATTGTGCAGCCCTAGTATTTATTATCCTGTCATATGTCAATCAAAGGTGTCCTGCGCTCGAATTGGTAGTTGCTTCGATTGCTTGCCTGGGACTTGAGAAAAGTTTATCTCGGCTTTATATCACTTTATATCATAAGTTATTTCACCCGTAGTCGTTTTAAGTCGCCAAATATCATTCACTTTTTATGGTGTCTGGTGACACTTCGCTGCAAATTTCTCCCAATGTGGATGCCGCTTTAAGCAAGCTTTCTTTCTTTAAGTAGTCTTCAGGAATAGTTCTCCAGGCTTCTTGAAGGAGATTCAAAGCTCTTCACTGCTTCAATAATGTTGAGGTCCAGGCTGTGAGGAGGCCAATCCATGACTGATACTGTTCCATTGTGTTTTTCTATCCAGATATGCTTTTACTGCACTGGCAGTGTGTTTGGGATCATTGTCATGCTGAAAAATGAAGCTGTTGCCAATTAGGCACTTTCCAGATGGTTTTGCATGGTACTTGCAGTCTGATGGCAATCTGATGATACTATTCTGTGTTCATACTTCTATCAATTTTGACAAGGTCCCCAACACCACTGGCTGAAATGCAGCCCCAATTGTTTTTAAGGACAAACTGCACACCATGCCAAGATATGTTTTCAGCTAATAGCTCCTAGGCAATCACATTCTTAGTGCAAAAATACCATTTGAAACTGTGTTATCTTTGGCATTTTTCATAGATTCAACTAAAGGAACAAATGATGTGTTTTTGCTACAGGCTGCTAGTAACAAAGCGCCTAAAGATACAATTTAAAATTGGTTCTTTGCTACATTGCCTGTTATGTGTAGACACAGCACTGGTTCATTCCTTGAGTTAGGTGCCTTTTTATGCTTGAATGGTTCATAGGTCAGTGTTAAGTGGCTTAAATAACAAAAAAAAACAAACAAACATTCCTCTGTAAATGGTCAGGTACAAGGACTGGATGAAAAATGAGTGAAAAAAGCAGCCAAGTATTGCTTAAGGCCACTTTAAAAATTACAAGAAAGTCTGGCTCCTTGGAAACAAAATGTAAAGAAACTAGGGGTGGTTCAAGACATTTGCACAGTACTGTGTGTTAATTTCAATGATAACACCGGCGTTGTGACTGGGTCCCTCACAACACTATAAGCCTCCCTTTTGCCATGCACTTCTGTTTCTAAGTTAAATAAATATTGTGCAAAACCTTCCAAACTGAAGATGCGCTCTCCAAGTGCATCCACAATATCCTTCAGTGCTGACTCGTCTGTCACATTAAAGAAGTGTTTGTCGTCTGGGTCGCTGGCAATGTACTTGATTTCATTGAGGAAGGCCTCAGGATTGATTCCTCTACGGTTGTAGTAGCCAAGAACCTGTAAAGATGAGATTAAATTATCTGTCACTGAATGCATGAAGTCAGGATCAGGATAAGTAATCTGTCATTATTAGCACTCTTTGAGTAGGTTTCAGAGGACTTTGGTTTTCTACATTGCTGCTAGTGCTCTCACCAACTCCAGTTGGTTTTCAACCAAATGACTCAAACAGCTTAGCCAATGGATGGAAATAAGTGTGCCATATCTGTACCAGCAGTGGCAAAAACCAAAGACCTATGTGGCTTAGAGGAGATCATTTACACCTTAAAGTGAGCTTACACTGAGTGTGTGGAGCTCTCAGAGGGCTTTGAGTGTTTTGGCTCAATTTGTATCTTGAGAGACCTGCTATAATTGAAGTCACCTCATTAATGTTTATGGTGTTTCAGTGCTCCACAGGGAATTTATTAGCCTTCAGAAAACCAAGTTAAACCTCAACTGTAAGCCATGTAATCCAGTTCAATAATATGTCTAGCAGACTCACGGCAATAGCATAACGGGTGATCCCATCCTTCTCACTGTCCTCAATGGCTTGCTGAAGATCAGCACTGTCATGTGACTCGCCGTCGGTTATCACAATCATCACCTTTTTGGCACCACGTCTCCCTCCTTGTTTGAAAGCTTGTGAGCTGTAAACGTGTTTACTGTGTTTAGTAAAATACAGCAGAGAGTGGAGGTTTAGTGAAGTGCTCATTCAGATTAATGGACATACTGTACCGTGCTGTGTTGATGCCAAGAGCTGTGTTGGTCTCCTCTCCTCCCCGCTGGTTGATACTGCGTGCCCTTTTCACCACTTCCTCTACTGATTTGTAGTCACTGAGTTTGAATTCATGCACAACCTTCTCACCATATTGCACGACTCCTACCTGCAGAAGAAAACACAGTGACAGTGATCTATAACAACAAAAACATGTTCTTATTAATTTTAAAAAATATAATCTGAGGGGACAATAGCCTACAAAAAAATGGACACCATAAACTTGAAACTGAAATCGCTGAAGTACATAATAGACTATAAATGAAGACTGAAATTTAGATCTGTTTAACACTTCTTTAACACAAACCTGTATTTGACCAGGTCCAATATAGAACTTCTGAAGAATGTTGATGAGAAAAGCCTGCACTTCATACCAGGGGTAGATGGAGTTCGAGCCATCGAGAACAATCACAATATCCATATAGGTTTCACACCCTGAAAGGATAAGGCACGTGATCATAGACAAGGGGAAAAGCCTTTGTAGTGATTTAGAACCATTGATGAATCTCAATAGTTTAAAAACTTACTCTGAAAGGCAGGGGCAATTGTTCTGGAGAACTTGAAGCTTGCATTGACTCTGGAGCATATGCCAGTGCTGTAGTAAGAGCTTCCACACTCGTAGGACCATAATGGCCCACAGGCCTGAAAGAAAGCATTTATACAAGCAACATTATCAACCTCAGCATAATCCAAAAAGCTAGGTTAAAGCCAAGAACAGCAGTATTAGAACCGTGAGCCAAAAGACAATCTTGTTGGAATGCTTTTTCTTAATGTTATATACAGACCATAACTGCATGTTATATCTCACAAAGACATATCACTTTTAAAGGGGTTCTCACCACAAAGCTGTTGTCTTTAGGGTTAGACGTAAGCGTCATTCCCAGCCTCATCTTGTCCTTTCGCTCTGATACGTTCGTCAGAGATATCCTTCCTTGAGGGAAAATAAACTTCACTGAGATCTAAGATGGACTGTTTCATATACATATAAATAAATGCAATATCCCCAAGAGAAGAAGCAGAAGTCCCACTATCTGGGACTTTGGTTAGTGTCTGGGCAGCCAAAGCAACATCTACGTCCTCAGATCTAAATGTTTACTTGACAAAATTTCTTGTGAGTACCTAACCCACACAACACGTGCAGCCCGTATGAAGAGGCATGCATTAAAATTTGTAGTAAAACACGCAAGTGGAAATGTACATAAACTGTTTCAAAAGTAATAAAATGTGGAATGCATGGTATTGTACCCACATTTCTGTCTGACACATGTCATGCTTGCTGACACAGGCTGAAAAACAAGCAGGAACCTATCTAAACACTTTACAGCGCATGCATACACATATATTTATTCCGATGTTGCACATTCATGAGGGTCTCTGGTGATGTATGGAGTCTAGCTTGTGATACTCTTGTAAACATGTTGTGGTGTTTTGTAATACTTTACCTAAGTTGAGCTTGGAGCAACCGTTGCCTTTGGCTCGTTTGCTCAGCGAACATTTATAAACATCCCCTGTCTGGTAAGCACCATTCATTTCATATGGGGCACCCACTAATAACCTGCAAAAAGCCAGAATCCAAAAGTTAGTGGCTTAAATGTTTGACAGCAATAATATACATTTTTCTTACATTCCCAAGCAAAGTTTTGTCTGGTCGCAAACTCTCTGAGGGAATATGATTGTGATGTCTCTGATGTGTGTAACATCAGAGACCAACACAACACACATGGGCTGACCTAGAAAATTTGAAACCTTTATTTTTTTCCAGGGAAGTCACTAAGCGTAATCTCATCCAGCAGCACCCGGCCTCATAATCATTAACAGTTTCACATAGTCACACCCAGTAGCTGGCCAGTCCAACCAATGATCTCTTAAAAGCAATATCTTCAGCGAACAACAGTATATCCTTCAGAACACTCCTTAAAATGTATATAGAGCATAGAGTATCTCAGTGTGAAAAACATGGATTTTGACAGATACATCAATTGGTGCATTTCTTGAGGAACTTCTCTCATTTACATTCAAGAATCTGATCGCAGCTGTAAAGATGCTAACAGGCTTTGCCACCACCATCTAAATTAAACTTATAATGCAAACATTTTGGAAGACATGCCATCAGTTGCAGTAGCAAGGATATCACAGCTCTGTGCAGCTGGATTCAGATTTCATTGTGGTTCAACTTCTTCAGCATGCTGCAGTGGGTCACTGTGTGACAGCCGAAACTACAGAAGCTGCAGGACAGTAAGCAAAGGATCTTACTCATCAGAGTACAAAAAGTTTTGCATCTTAATCTGTTCTATTATTTGTGCGACATTGAAAAGACAAAGAAAAATAACATGAAACACGCCTTTTTGCAGCTTTACAAAGTGTTCCCACTGGAGTGACAATGTTTTTTTGTTTGTTTGTTTGTTTTGTATTTTTGTGTTTTGTTGTTGTTGTTGTTTGTTTGTTTTTTATTTTAAAAAAAGGACATTCGGGCTGAAATAAGGGGGGTGCTGAATATTGTTCCCCCTGACATACTCGCTATGGCTCAGGTAAAGAAAGAGAAACATTTGGACATCAGAGCTGAAATGAAAAATAGACCAAAAGGCTGTAAGATAAAGAAGAAAAGAGGTAGAGGACAAGGAGCAGCTTAGATGAGAAACTCCAGATCCAGATTCTCCAGTCAGGGATAGTGCCAAGAAATTAGACTGTAAGTCATGATATCCAATAACGATGGAAGTAATTTTTAATGAATGATAATACAATGTCTACTTGAATATGTTTAAGTTAAAAGGCTAAAGCCTACACCTTTTCCTTACATGCAATTTATTTTTTATTTTTTAAGATTGTGGCATTGTGTTAACACACCTGCGTGTTCCAGACTAGCAAACTGCCAAAACCATTTGCTTTTATACGGGTGGTCATCTTGCTGATGATTAATTAGTCAAGTGCATGTGATTAGCAGCACCTGGCTGCTGCTTACCCTCTTAATTCCTATGGAAGCTGTAAGGGTGTACTTAGTGTTTCACAGGACTTCACAGAGTCCTGTGAAAACTTTCTTTTTTACATGACTGTATATGAATGTCGAATGGTATGACTCTTGCTGGATTTGGAGACTTACTGAAGGATTCCAATGACTCCATTATCTAAGCGCTAATGTCTAATCACTCAGACATCCCAATGGTTCCATTGGGATGTCTGAGGGAAATGACTAAGTTATATAAGAGCTGTCAGATTAATTCATAGAATTTAGATATTCTCAGTGCTGAGTGCTAAAAATTCTTTTCACATGACAAAGTGTTTGTCAGGAGTCAGTCCTGCACTTGAGTTCACAGTAGGTTTCCTTTGTGGAGTCATTGTGGTCTAATAAATGTCACCAAAAGGTTTTAGACGACTTCATGTGATGGAGAATATAAGTCTTCAGGGCTGATGGAGGGCATAAAGATCTGAAGGAGGACTATAAATCAAAGGAATTTCCAACAAGTCCTCTAACGTAAACAACCACAAGTCGGTTTCTTGTTCCTACCTTTATATATAACCCTTGTAAGTGCTAATGAAAAAAATCATATAGTAGTGTTTTCTGTCTAAAAAACGAGCAACAAAGTCCACATAAGGAGGCTGGAGGTGTCGTGGAGGCATAATTCCACTGATTTTCAGCCAGAAAACCAGCACTTGAGTCCCATGTGGGACCATTAGTTTTTCATAGGTTTGTTTATTCTTTCTTTTTTTGAATCAAGGCTGTTTTATTGGCTTTGTTTTCATTTTAAGTTGCTGTTTGGTAAGTTTTAGGCACCAAAGCTTCCTGGCTATGTTTAGGATATTAATATATGTTCGGATTAAAATGCATCATTTACAATGTAAACTTCACTGTAACTAAAACACATATTACATCCCCTATTATTGCTAAACATCCTCTAGTGACTGTAAAATCTCTGGTAAACAAGAAATCTGATGATTTTAACATGTGGTTAACAACGTAAGAGCTGCTAGGTTTAGGTTGTTTTTTTGGGGGGGGGAGGGGGGGCACAGTCCTGTTTTCCAGAGATAAGAAACACAACAACAACAACAGTTGAAAGTGCGTTAAAGCTGTTATATTCTTTATTGATGATCTCTTAGGTTCAATTATTATAGTTTTTTCAGTGCCATTTCTTGTGATGTATCTCAAATTGTCATGCGATTGCTTTAGATTTAATGGCAAACCTTTTCTACATATTTTGATATATTTGACAGTGCCTTTAGGACCATCTTCCACTTTAATATGCATATGCATAAAAGGAACCACTATGTACAATGCTAAGCCGGCATTAAATCCAAATAGTATTAATCAATATCAAAATGTAATAATGTCGACACTGTAGTTTATATGAAATTGTTTACAAATTGTTTACAAATAAATCACAAATAAATCATTCAAAATAGTGAATTAAAAAGTCAGCATTAGTGGCATAAACTGCTTGTAATCACAAAAAGTATGCCATAGATTTTTATAATTAACTTTTGTCGCATATGGTTGTGACAGAATTTAAAAACCTGTTGATGGCATTCAGTTACTGAAACAAATTACACAAATAACACAGTGATGAAGAATGTGTGACCTGTGAAAATGTGTTTAAATGGCCTTTGCTAAACAGGGAAAGCTAAAAAAAAAAATAAAATAAAATAAAGCAATGCAATTAATTCCCATTTTATGATTTAACCATTTTTCTTAAATTTTTGTCTTTGGATAAGTGGAAGAAAATGGATGGATGGATGGATGGACACAATCAAATCAAACAAAATACTGCATTAGTACAATTAATTAGCAGCAGAACTGCCAGTCCACACCACATTGTTAAACTATGTAAACCAGCTTTACTTTTTCAGTTTTCCTGAGTTCAACTAATTTATGCATTAAAAGGCAGGTTGTGTCCTAAAATAGTCACATTCCTGGAAAGGCTTCAGTGAAATGCTCTAAGTCAGCAACAAAATTAAACAACATTGCAGTCCAAGTGAAAATCACAGGGAAAGCAGCTGGCAGGAGGAGCAACTCCCAGTTCAGTGGTGCCCCAAAGGAAAGACACTCTACACTACTTTATAGCAAAAACAGACCATGGTCAACCTCCTGCACTGACTTCTAGGTCAAAGTCTCACAATTAAAGGAAGACAGAACTTTAGCTTAAGTACTTTGAGGTCAGGCTCACGGTCCCCAGAATTACTACCTTGTTCCAGTATTTATTAGAAAAGGCTGGGTTTAATTGTGTTAGCATGACATAACATGATGTCCCCGATTTCAGTGGATATCAAAGTTTGTATCCTGTATTTACAGGATTAATTATAATGAAGCATTTTGACTGTATCCATCACTGCACTGACATTTACCATATAAATAACAGCTACAATCTGACAGTCAATTAGAAGGGAGAGCTTTCCTAAACTAACCATTAAAGTTTTACAGAACCCTGGTGTTGTCCATTTTATATACACTCCAATCCAAGCTTCCACATTATGGGATTTTTTTTCCCTGTAAGTATTTCTATATACCCTATATAAATATAAAAGACTACCACATTTTACCACATTTTCCTCTTAATGTCTTAGAGAAATAAGAAATTGTTGATAATTATATTTTATGTATTTTTTTTCCCTTTCTATTTATATTTCTTCACCTGGGAACCTAGCTCCAGATCAATACAATTCTTGAGAATATAATGTGTTGTACTGACATTTAGGATCACCCCACCTTGTGGTGGTGGGATTATTTGATTCTGATCTTAAATTGTGAAATTTCTTTTTCGGCAACTGTAGATGCAGTGTAGTTTAGATGTAGTTTAGCACTGGCTGTGATTTGACATTTTATAGCAGCAATTGAGGACAAGGGGAAATGTTGTTCCAACAGTCCATCACTGCACATCAAAAAGCGTGTCATATGGAAGCAAGTTTCAGTGTTATTGCTCCTGAAGCCAACTTTTAAAGTCTCACAGACTCTGGAAGTCATTTTACCACAGTGGCTCCAGCAGCGCTCATATTTTCATAGCTATTAATATCACGATTATTACTTCAGTTATTGCTATCCCTTGGCAAAAGGAGACACTGCAGCTTAAGTTCAGGTCAGGATACGTACACCTTGATGAAAAGGGACCATTGTTGCCTTTGATTTGGACGTCTGCCTTAGGATCTCAAGAATTTCACCAGAAGCTGTTCAAACAATCATGTTCAGGAGCTCATTAGGGTCAAAAGCTAGCTCCTGTGCATCATCATGGCAAGAATGCTAATGACGACAAAAAGAAATGATCTGACCCAAAATGAACACATGGACATTTTCTACCATGGTTACCAGGGAATACAGGATTTGGGGGTTTGAGGAAGCGCCATCCCCAAGCCCAGGCTGTCATTAATGTGGTAATGTTTTCATTTTTGGAAGACGGAGATGTATACGCTGTGAAACCACATCCCTGCCCCAAACATGAGTGTGCTACTCCAATGTCACGCTTGCTCATCACATTCCACCGGTCTGCATTAACAGGATATGTTTTCTTTTGTTAATGCTGCCTCATAAATCGGGGGAATTGTAATGGTCACATAATTATTTTTCGAAGACATTCATTTCCCATGTCTTCTTTGCCTGGGAGCGTTGATCAGAGAGTGACGGGATAATCAGAAGACTTATGAGACATTTACAAGCACTTACTCGTTCTTTTAACTTAGTGTCCTCAAAGCACCTTTTCGGCTATAACATTCAACTTTCTAATATATATATATATATATTCATTAACACTTGCAACATGGCTTTAGGAAAGGATAGAAAATTAGTCTGTCCACCACTTTTCACCAGAGTTTAGTATGGATGGATAGGACTGGTTGAAATTTGGTACAGACATTTATGGTCTCCACAGGATGAACTTTTCTGACTTTGGTGAGCACTTGTCCTAGCACCACCAGCAGGTCAAAATTTTCACTTTCCAGTTAGCTATCTTGACATCTGCCTGGCACTCTTGTGGTTTAGGGATTCAGATGCTGACTGTTCCTGGGTGTTATTTCAGGCATGAACTCTGCTGCATTTGTCAGTCAACGACATCTATTTTACCGACCCAAAACATTGCATCTATAAACATCTTCATAGATTGCTACAAATTTGTGTACAGACACTGATGATTCCCAGATCATGAATCACTATGCCGTCTATGGGAAAACGGCTTTCTGACTTAACCCCTGTAAACACTTTCCTGCTGAGTTTATGGGCTCAGTCACTCATTCTGGGTTATACTGAATAAAATATAACTCCCCCTAAACCATCAGGAGTTGAGCAACCAACCTTGGCACACAGTTACATATTAGACCCCTAAAGGTTCTTATCTATAGATTAGACCAGATATTACGATCATCATGTTGCCTAGCAACTGACTAAAATGACCCATTTTTAGCATTTATGCACCTATAACACCTTATAAAAGCAGTGTATCATTTTTATTTCACAACAACAACTAATCTCTATCCACAAAAGTTGAATTGTATGTGCCTAACAACCATCTAGCAACGGACTAAAATAACCTATCTACCAACATTTTTTTTTTTTAATGTGATTAAATATCTCAGTTTGCCAACATCGTGAACAAACCCAACAATACTGTGGCATAGTATAATATACTTTTCTTTTAGTGTCTGAACCAAAAGTGAGTACACTGAACTCTACTTTGCAACCTTTCCTGAAGGTGAAAAGACTCTTTTCTGTGCAGCTCTCCACAAGAAGTCAAACAAAAGGAACACTTAAGACAGTGGTGAAAGCCTTCACAGACACTCTGTAGTTATGTGTGGTGTGCAACTTGTAACTGAGCTGAGGAGCACAGGTCAGGTCTCAAATGAGGAGACCTGCTATAACTGCAGAAAAATAAACAGTGGAATAGAAAGCGGGAGTCTTATTCAGTGTATGGCACAAGTATGCAGGTCAGTGTATCCCAGTAGGTTCAAAGACTTAAACTCTTTGCCAACTGAAGGTGATGTGGCCTCTTTCTAGCAACCCAATGAACGCCTGCTGTGGCAGGGTGTTTAAGTCACCACAATGTTGAGCAGACACGTGAGGAAATGGCACATGCCCTTTCCTCAACTCTGTAGCTCATCAGCAGTCATGCATAGACCTCAGTAAATGTTGGTCAGCAAAATAATGCCATTTAGATTAAATACTTGGCAAAGAAAAAAATCTTTAGACTGAAAAAGGTCAACTTTTGCAGATTTTAATGACTCCAATCGATGAAGCCTCTTAAAAATTAGAGATTAACTTACAATGAAATCACCCCATTTTCAAGACCTGTCAAGTTGAATATGGACCACATATATCTTTGTCAGCCTTCACTGTGATTTCAGCTATATACGAGAGGTTTTGTGGCTGTATCTTGTCTGATTATGATGCTATTGGGTTGCCAAAATCTGTCCATAGACAGACGTACAGGCCTGCCAAAGTTCTCAAAAGTGCTTTTGTAGTAGTTCCCAACTAGTTGTCATTTCAACTGCAGTTTTGCCAAAGCCATTTGGGCACAAGGTAATATTAGTGGACACTGAGAACAAACACTCCTGTTTGAAAGAATGACACATGAGGTGTGGTGACAGTGGCATAATTCACAAGACTGTCAACAGGGAGACTGCAGGAGTCCTGTGTGTGAGTGTGTGGCTCTTGTGTGCTATGAAGTCTCATTTCTTTATCCTTTTCTGTTTCCTGTGGTTTTTCTTTTCACTTACTGTCTAGTTAGTTACTTAGACCCAAAACTACTTGATTAGATTCAGAAAAAGACTGTAGACTGCTAGAAAATATGCATTTTAATAACATTAACCCTGCATGTTGAAAACTGACACTAAAGGGTACCTAAGGCATTAAAGTTTGTCGCTAACAAACATGACTTGTCCTGACTGAATGTCTTTATGTGACGAATTCGGCTGTAGTTCTACCTACATATGCCTGGAATCACAAGTTTGTCTGGTCCTCAAGTTTGTCTGAGGACCAGTTTAAAGTCCATTTACCATTTTATAAAAGTCCATTTACCATTTTATGGTAAATGGACTGGTTCTTTTCTTTTTTTTTTATATATAGTTCTTATATAGTGCTTTTTCAGCTTTTTTTTGAGCCCTCAAAGTGCTTTTTTTTTTCTCCCCCAAGCCTCATTCACCCATTCACACAAATTCT
>VVAS01047123.1:0-12083 GCA_015103295.1 Ptychochromis oligacanthus
CTTAATTTCTGCTGTGACATTCAGATGGTAGGGTCGGAATTTGGTGTGAAATGAAAGCATGGACCCATCCTGCCTTGTATCAGCAGCTCAGGGTGGTGCTGGTGGTGTAATGGTGTGGGGGATATTTTCATGGCAAACTCTGGGCCCCTTAGTACCGACTGAGCATCATTTAAACACCACAGCCTACCTGAGTATTGTTGCTGACCATGTCCATCCCTTTATGACCACAGTGTACCCATCTTCTGATGGCTGCTTCCAGCAGGATAACACACCATGTCACAAAGCTCAAATCATCTCAAACTGGTTTCTTGAACATGACAATGAGTTCACTGTAATCAAACGGACTACACAGTCACAAATCTCTGAGGAATGTTTCCAGCACGTTGTTGGATCTGTGCCACGAAGAATTAAGTCAGTTCTGAAGGCAAAAGGGGGTCCAACCCAGCACCAACTAGTTTCTGGTGAGTGCATATACATATATTATTAAAAGTATGCTTAATAATATCTGTGGATTACAAAAATACATACACAGTATGCATTTTTTTCTACTGGACTGTAACCCCCCACCACCACCACCACACACACATATCTATGCATAGTTCAAAGGGCAGTGTCCTCATGTAGCTAAAATTAAAAAAAAGGAACAATTCAGCAAAGCCCTTTGAGAAAAACGATCCACAGACATACACAGAATCACACATATAGTACACACAGTGTAAGCTCCTTAGATATTTGATCTGTGATATTGTTTGATTTTTATTTTTAGCAACTCAGCACTATAAGTTTAAAATGCAGCTTTTTGTACTGTGACCCACATTTACATCATTCCTAATCTAGCATCTATAATTTGCAGAGATGATGTAGATAAGAAATAATGCTCTCTAAAGACCCCACTAAGAAATTATATCTTAATTATCATAAGAGTCATATGAAGGATGGCTCTTTCCTTCCATCTTCGAAATTACAGTGTCATAGCTACAGCTGAAACAATTAGTTAGTAATCATTTATTTTAATATTTGTTGATTCTTTTGAAAACTGACACCTCATTTTAGTTTTTTTTCAATTAAGCAACTCAATACTTTCATTTTCTTACTCCAAGTTCTGAGATGTGAGGACTTACTTTTTTCCCCCCCAGTATTTTCTGACAGTTTGGAGACCAAATGATTAATGAAGCAATCAAGAAAATAAGAGTCCAACACAGTAGTTGGATCAAAGGTCTATCACAGAGCAGTCACAAACAGATGTCTCAAAACCAAAGGACGCATCTAAGATGTAGTTTATCACCAGTAACCTAAAAAAGAACAAAACTTTGTGTTAAACAGATGCTCTTGCATCACTGGGTTGGAGTTAAGATTCTGTACATTCCCTCTAAAGTCAGATTGTTCTTTAACTTTGTGTTGTTTTGCCGTCAGCTGCTTTTGTCACGGATTTGGTTGGGGGGCGTCTGAAAAGTTGCCAAGCTGGCACCGGTGGCTCCAGCTCGTCAGAAAATGTTTATCTGAAGCCACCAGCGTCTTGGCGAAATCAGGACGAGCCTCTTTGAGGTTTCAGTTGTGACTCAGCTTCAAATTACCCAGAGGCAGTATGCTCCGCAGGAACGACTACATGAGTCTAAGCAGACAAGCGTTTGAGCTCCCAGCCCAGCGTCAAATGGCTCTTTCTATTGCTGCAGAGCTTTCATTCTGACCTCAGCAGCTAATTTCAGTCCCCATAAGATAAAATCTCTATATAGCTATGAGAAGATCTAACAGAGTATGAATTTCAAAGATCTTCTCTAATGTATATATTTAAACCCTATGTATGCACAGCACGCATATGTATCCAAGGATCACGTGCCTCAAAATATGGCTTAGAGACAAACTAATTAAAAACAAGAAGCTGTTACTTTTCTCCTTCTACCTCGTGTTTACGTAGAACAAAGAAACCAGACAAAAATAACACTGTTATAGCCTTTGTTCTTTCCATACCAATTTACTGTTGTTATGGGAATTACATGAGTTGTGAAGCAGGTGAAGAAGTTGTTTATGGCATTACTTTTAATCGCATTTGCACGGTTGCTAAAAGGGAGGAAAGCCTGTGAGAGTGTGTGAGAGATGTGTTAGTTGTATCACTTTATGTGGATAGACACTTTTTTGCTTCAGGCTGTCACATTGTGGAGCTGTCAATCAGACTGGGCCCTAAGTTGACAGTGAGTTAAAGGTCATTGCTGGGATTCTTCTATTTCTATCAAAGCCACAGAAAAAATAAGCGCTGAACTACACTGATCTACTTTTTTTGTTTTTTTTAAGTTTTACTCCTAAACAAACTAAAAAATCTGAAGAAAACAATAAATAATTTCCACTACTTGTCACAGAAATGGTAAAAATAAATCCATAAAAACATGAATATCTGTATTCCCAGATCCTAACAGACTGTGCACCTGCCTGCACCAGGTGTGTGTGTAATGAATGGTTTATCACATACTGCAAGCCACGATGGTTGTAGCATCACTGGCATGTGTTCCCTACCTTATGCTGTGGCTTTTGTGGGTATATAGAAAAATCTGACTTGAGAACATAATGTGGAAAAAAACATTGCACAAAACAGCATGCATTTACTTTGATAAAGATCCAGAAAATGACACATCTCAAGATTGATTACTGTTTTTCAGCTAAATTTAGTGCAATCCTTAAGATACTGTTGGTGGGTCCAACTATAAAGTCCAAGTCAAAGGTTTCTTTTGTAAATGCACTCACAGGGCTGGTTAGTGAATACTGTAGGAAGTGAGCTAGCCTCTTATATGCAAGCACTAGTTGGTCAAACCAGTCGACAAGCAGTCCAAGCTTCCCTCTGTTTCTCAGCGTGACACATATTTTCACTTGGTTCAGGCTGACATTGTGTTCCTGTTAGCTGATGTTATTATCAGTTGACACACAGAATAAGTTTTGTGATAAGAAAAAAATTAGACTTTAAGAATTTCTATTTCAACCCAGAATAAAATTTACATATTTTTCCTCTGGCCTGTAGTGCTGTTTATCCACCTGGATTGATTTGGTTTGAGTTGCCCGTTTTTGGAGGCATCAGCTGTAAAAAGGTCTACCTTAGATATGATGAAAATAAAAAGGTGCTTGCCTTGTGGTTCTCAAGGTTTATTAAAAAAAAAAGAAAGAAAGAAAAATCAGCAGCAATGTCTACTTGTAAAAAAAAAAATAAAAAAAAAATCACTTCTTATAAATAGACAGTCATGGCAAACAAAATTCCTACTGAAGAGTGACATGGTTGGAGGGTGTAGTTTGGTAGACAGAAAATAGTCCTTAAATGAAAATGGTCAGACTAGTTCCATTATATCGAAGAGAAGACGGACATCTCTACAGCAGACATCTCCTAAACTGGGACACTAAACCATTCTAGATAAACAGCACTGCAGGTCAAAGGAAAAATACATTCTTGACTTTTATTTGGTAACTTTACAAAACCAAAATGGGTCTGACGTTCACCTGTCTGACCTGTCTGAGTTAGTATCTGTGCTTTACCTGTTCCAGCAAGTCTTCGACCTTCCTCTGCCAGCCCTCTCTTGTTGCCATCATCTCCAGCTCTTTTTGCTGGGAGAGCTGAGTCAGTGCCGACTGTTTGTCTGCTTCATACTCCTCGGTCAGCTCCTCCTTTAACAACCGCACTTCTTCCCTACAGAAAGACAGAAAGTTTGACTAAATTAATTACATTGTACTATGCGTGTGTGTTCAAACTGCTTGATTTTGTCCTGCTAAAGGATATCTGTAAATATTGCATGCGTTTATAAATCTGCTTCCGACTGTGTTCATTTCCTATTCGTTCTCATTAATATACATGAGTGTTTGGAGGGAAATAGTTGACTTGTTAGGATAATAAGTGTGATTGGGAAGAGGGCTGTGAGATGACAGAGATGAATGAGAAAACAGAGAAAAAGCAAAACAAGAAAAGTGAGACTGACAGGCTGACAGAGAGTGCAAGACATCATAGGAGATGAGTTTTCTTTTTTTTCTTTTTTTTACCGCAGTGCATCTCTCCATTTCCGATCCAAGTCATCTGCCATCTTGTCCATCTTCTGCTTCTCCTCTGTTCTGATGGACATCACTCTGGCCTCATGCTGCTGTTTCTGGGTCTCAATCTCTTCCTGCAAATACAAATGCATCCAGAGATATAAGCCACAATACTTCCCATCATTTTCTTTTACTATCCTAGCTGACTTCTTTTTGGACTTTTCCCTGTCCTCCTTCATGCAGCGCTCCAGTAAAAGAAAGTTTGACATGAGCAATTAAAATGTATTTGTATTTGAGTTGTCCATTGGTGTACACACACTGTTTTCTGTATCATTAAGCCCATACCAGACAGATCTCGGATTTCATTCTGAGATAAACACATGAATGTCAAAGTAATCGTGGTCACCAAATAAAATGTACACAAGTCTCTCAAGATTATGAAATCTCTCCTGCGCTTAAGATAAACCATTCTTATATTTAGATTTTTAGTTTTTTTTTGTGATCAGGACTTCAATGTGTCATTATCTCAGGGCCTTATTTTATGTTTTTCCACAGCTAAAACAGGAAAACAGAGCAGGCCTGCAAGCAGCCTGATGTGCCACCTTCAGTCTTGCAAACTGTGGACTCTTCCACTAATGACTGCTGTTTGGTATCCAATTCACAGTCCAGGACCCAGTTACCATCACTAATAATGATCCTCAACACGCAAGCTGGCTCAGTTTGACACACAATCTTATGTTTGCTCTCTGCACACATTTGAGCTTCACGTTGAAGTTGCAGAGGCACAGATGTAAGTGGACAGAATGGGATTTCTACATAGTGATGTGGAAATAGTTGTGGAAGCGGTCCCCCAGTCCCCCAGTCTGTATCTCTGACCAGATGCCACATTTCAATAGCTGTAACTGGATGACTCATACTATAATGCCCACCTCCACATCCATTTATAATGCCATGGCTACAGGGCATTTATAATGCGCTGGTTTCAAGGCAGAAACAAACTTCACCGGGTCATCTGTTTCCAGCTACTGAAGAGGCTCCAGGGTTTATGTGCTGATGAGCTCATTAGAAGGCCTAAAAGCTCTCTTGTTTAGCTGCAAGGAGAAGCGCATGAGTGGTTAAATTCACTGTTTAGCACGGCACATGTATTATATTCAAGAGGACCCTTTAGATTCACATTTCATTGAATCTAAATATGTTGAAAAAAAATCTGGGTTGTTTGTTTTCAAATAAGTGGAGATAATTTTTAGAGGAACGATGCAGGAAGGAATATATAGTATAGGTATGTGATCAACTGCATTTGGCTGTTTCTGAATCTTAGTAGCTACTGTTCATTATTTAAAAGTTGTTGGTTTTTTTAGGGACAGTGCACAGGTTATCTAGGGACTGGATATTTATAGTAATAAGGATGCCTCAGTAAGAGACAGTGGGCTGGATTTCTCTGAAAAAGTGACTAATGGTCTCATCAGCATTTAAAGCAAGGAACAAAAAAAACATGAACATGAGTCATATTTCACTGTGATGTTATCCTAAAAATCTGGATTTGTTTCATTGTACTTTGACATGTATAATGATAACGTTGAGTCAGTCAGACAACAAATTATATTTGCTTAGGACAGAAAATCTGTAGGACAGTCAGGAAATGTGACATAATACAAAACAAATTCATTTCGGCCATTATAGATTCATTTTGTTTCAGATGGCTAAAACAAAGTAAAGGTTATTAAGTAAAAAGCACTGACTGACCATGTTTGATAAATCAGAGCGGTCAGTAAAGGCTAACCCATCCACATGAAAACCAAATCCTTAAAGCAGTAAAGGAAGTACTCATTTTCTTTCTTTATACATTTAAACTCAAAGTATTATCAGACAAATATTACAGCAGTAATTATTATTTAAGCAGAAAGGGAACCAGAACTGATATATTACTATAAATTACATTACAATATTACAGATTCTTACTTTGTAGCTGGTTTGGGTGGAGCTATTTATTTTTTTACTAGTTTAGTCCAGCAGATAACAAGTTTAAAGTGGAAATGTATCTGTGGTGAAACTTCTAACATCTAAACATCTAAACCACAAACCACAAGGCTGCTTTTGTGTGAGGATCACATGGTGTAATGTCTACAATGCCACTGTAGTTTATACATTTTTAAATTTTCTTTATGAGTTGAATGCAGTGAAAGTCACATATTTACATGGTTTTGATAAATAAACACAAGATAGGATAGGAACAATACACAACTATAAAATGAAACAAACTCACTTTGAACTTTTAAGGCTTCTTTTTACTCTTTTTTTTTTTCCTTTATATTTTCAAAGCCGTAATCTACTCAAAGGTTCATTCCCTGCTAAACAATAGCTGGTGTAGATATACTATGAAGCCCCGGCTGGTTTTGTGCTTGCGTCTGTGTTAATGAGCTCAGTGTGAATACAGGATACAATCCTGTGTCAGGCTTGGCTTTTTTACTGCCCAAATCCCCTTCTTTAAATAGAACTTTAAATAGAAGCCTGGTGGGAAAGCAAAGAGCACCACTCCGCAATTTTCATTTAATTATCGCTCTTCATAAAGTCTCTCTGCACTGTGCCTCTTATCAACCTCTCTTTCTGTCTTTATTAGTAGTTTTAGTTAACTGATTTTATGCAGCTGGGACATTTTTGTATCCCTGTATGCATTTTTGCTCCAAATTCAATTTCTTATGTATATTTTAAATCATTTTTAGCGTACAACCTTACAAGCTTTCCCAAATTCTTATTTGATGACTTATTATCATGAGCAAGTTCCTTTAAATACAACTATGATTCCTATTATTAATAACAGTATTAATAGCTATAATTTCAATAAAAAAAAGACCCAGTCTCTCCCTCTCCCTACCCTGCACACACATAAGCCATGTTCTCTATCACAAACACTCTTCCTGTCTCTCATACCAGCAGGGCTCTTTTCCAAAACAGGGCCACTCTACTCATAATGGCTTCATCATCATTATCTCACAGCTGGCCTTCAGCACTGTGCTTGTTTCTCAGTTAAGTCTCATTTCCTGCTCTCCTGCTTTCAAAATGTTCTTCCCCTCTCCCATCCTTCCATCATCCTATCTTGCCTGTGTTTTCCTCTTTTCATTTGGTCATTAGTGAAAGTTTTATTTTCTTGCTAATAACCATATTTATTTCACTCACTGAGCTGTTAACATCAGATTGCGTGACAGGCTAAACTGACAACTGTCACGCTGACTTACTAAGTCAAGAAGCAAGTTACCATCTGCCAGTCTGAGTGTCAGGTATGAAAACACTTGACTGGAGCTGACCAGTCAAGTGTTTTGGAAAGTTTAGTTCAATTCAATGAAACTTTCTCGGGAAAGTCTATAAAGTAAATATTGAAATTAAAGTATATAAAAAGTAAAGTAGTATATAAAGTATACGTGACTAACAGTGTGTGGAAGACAGTGCATTAGAGACAAAGACAAAAACTAAAAGTCCATCTATAGTATGTGACTCAGAAAACATAATAAATAATACTTATTTATCTTGGGTTTTTATGCAGGCCCTAAGTTCATTCTCTGGAACAAGTCATTTTACCCTCTGTCTCTTCAAGTACCCCTTCCAGTCATTGAAAGCCCACTTTCTTTTGATTGGCCACCTTCTGGAAGCCTGCCGAGGCGCACCAATGACCATATAAGGAAACCTGTGACTAGCTTACATCAGTTCAGAATGAAAAAAAAATAATAATAATCAGATCTATCAGAGAGCCAAGCTTTTTGGTCACAGGAGTGACCAGTCAGGCTTTACCACTGCTGGACCATTCAACACTGCAAAATTAGAATATCGGCTATGGCAGAAAATAAGTAAAAGAGAGTTAAATTCGAATGGTCTGAACTGTGGCTTAACCTTTTCGCCGATTTCTCTAGATCTGAATATCCGAGAAGGTACACGTGTAACACTGATGTTTGATCTGTCATTGTATTCTCTGAACTTCTTTTTACCTCCACTGTATAGCCACAGGGACATGCCATCAACCTCACACCAATGACTACACATCATCGTATCCTCGCTGAAGCTTTTGACATTTTTCAACAAGCCTCCATTGTGCTTCTAAACCTGCTACTTTTACATGACCACAGGTGAATGAGAGCGCAGAGTGGCGTGACTGCTCTGGTCTCGAGGTGAATGCAGCAAAGATCAAAGCAATAGTTTGAAGGTTTACTGCACTATCATCAATCAGTGGAGGCTGCATAAATACATATGTAGCTTGGCCCAGTGACAGAGCTTGGCCCCATTTTTTCCTGTGTAATTTGACACCTTGTCTTTTTTAATTTTATAGTATGCTAAACAAATCCAGTTATCTAGAGCTAACACTTTATTTTACAGGGATGTTAAAAACTGAGTTTTAAATATACAGCAAAAAATGCAGAATGACTCTGTATCTTCTTGGTTTTATCCTCACCTGTAGGTCAGTTAGCAGGTTGCTGGTCTCTCGAACGCGGGCTCTAGTTGCGTCTAGCTCTATCTTGAGTTTCTCCTGAGTTTCCTTCAGACAGTTGATCTGTGACTGAGCTGAACCCAGGTTCTGTTCCCCCTCTCTCACCAGCTCCTGAAGGTGGGACACCTGAGAAGATAACCATATGGTTGATTGAAATGTATGTTTGGAGATGAGACTGGTCATGTGACTCCAGTTCGGCTCCAGTTCGAGTTCATACTTCCTGATTGGCCATGTTGAGTTTGGCCGAGAGCTCCTCTTTCAAGTTGTCAAGTTGCTGCTGGAGACGGTCTCTCTGCTCCTCTAATGATAGGCGTTTAATTTCAAACTCCTGACTCATTTTCTGGAGAAGGGAAGAAAGAGAGAGGCAGGATGAAAAGACGGGCAAGAAGAACAGGAAGGATAATAGGAAAAGAAATTGGGGAAGTTGATTAGTGCTGAGACCATGAAACTAGAGATTCATTCCGCATTCTTCCATGTCAAAAATATCTTTGTGATACAAATTATCAATGCATATTTTCACTGTGAAAGCTTTGTGCCCATTTTCCTATGAAATAAACTAAAAAAAATGAGGAGAGTTAAGAAGCCATTGCATTGAAAATCCCATTTTTGCCACAATGTGGAGTCATGGCAGCTTTTGAGTGTGACGCAGGGCTACTGAATGAGGAGAAGACACGTGAACTGTCATTTACACTTAAAAGGCCATCTCTTCAAACCATCCAGTTTCTATAATCCTTCAAACCAGAGCATCAAATCCTTTCTGGGCCACTCTGGATTTCTCTTATGAAAATCTCCTTTTGGTCTACTTCTTAGTCTCTCTTTCCAGTTAATTCCTGAGATCCTCACTATATATGCTTTATGATATATCTAACAATACTGAGCTCTGTTTGTGTTGCAGTAGTCGCTTTGAGAGACAGGTTTCTGGTTGTTCATACTATTATTTTTAATGTAACAATGACTATCAAATATTACATAATATCTGAACTATTTCGATCACCCTCACCAAACCACCTACTTATTGTCCAAGATCAGTGCTAGACAGTAAAAATGTTCAGTTAATATTAGCATTTCTTTTCTGCTGCAGCTCCACATTTAATGCATCTGATATATTTGTTGCAGTCAGTGCTGCAGATGTAGATGCTGTAGATAGCATCACTGTATCTTGATTTTTAATTTACTTAATCAGCCAAAACGGGCATGTTCATCTAGTTATTCAGTTGTGCAATTGTATTACCAGAGAGTTTGCTCTGTAACAATTTTTACTGGATCAATAATGGCTCAGTCAGTCAGTGTCTAATTTTAAGCCATTATTTGCCATCTTGAGTTCCCTGTTGGATTAAAACATTCAAGTTGTATCCACGAGAATCTTTCCAATGACGTGAACAAAATATAAAGCACCCCACCCCCGTTTAATCTTATCCACATGGGAGCCAGCCAGTAATCCACATCCTCTTGCTTTAACCCACTCACAGGAGAAGCACCTTTCTCATGCAGCTTTAGAGAAGCATAGGATTAAAATTAAATTAAAGCCTGTGTTTGTACTCTTGTAGCCCTTATTCACAGTTTTCAGTCAAGTGAGCAGCGCAAAGTCTTCGAAGGGAAAAAAACAACAACAAAAAAAAACAAAACACCATTACAACATGCCAGCCAACATAACACTTCTTTGAACTGCAAGTCTGTCGATTTTCCAGCTGTTTCAAACAACAAATGTTTAGATCACGTTTCACAACAAGAGAAACAAAGATATGTGAGCAAACCGCAAGTTTTGAGAACTTTCAACTGATATATACCATGAGCCACAGAATTCAAATATTCAAGTCTCTGCCAGAGCTCCACTTCAGCGATGTTTCACGTATCACTTGCAGTGAAAACCTCCCTCTACACCCCTGCCATTATGAAAGTGTATAAAAGTATGACGGTTAAATGTATTTTTGATCTGGATGGGTCAATAATTTTATCACTTGGGAGGTCGAAGACAAGAAATTCTTTATTTTTAAGTGGAAGGTGAGGGCTAATTAGCTTACATTAGCTATGGATGGATGGATGTTAGTTTCAGAATAATTGCAGTCAGCACTGGAGGGCGGTAGCGACAAGAAAGTAATAACTTGAAACAGTTAGCTCCCATTGATCTTGTCAGAATTTATTTCTATGACCCAGCTATGACCTAAGAATCTGACTTGTTGTGGACGAGGACAGATTGATGTGGGGTTAGCAGAAGTGTGTTTGAATGCAGTGCCATGCTCTCTTTTAGAAGTAGAATAGAGTTTTCTGGTACAACAGCACCTAATTCCAAGGTGCAAAACATAAAGTCTGAAAAGGTTATAGCTCTAGTAATACTTGTAGTATGAAGAACAATGTTCAAACAAAATTGCTCTCCAAACTACAAGTGTTGCTGGAGCTTTAACCTTTTCATACTCTATGTTTTATTCAAATACACTCAGTGGCTTATCAATTACCCAAATAATCTAAATGCCAGTCCATATCAGCTGATGGCTCAGCTGTTAACCTTCTAAACATCCTATTGGCTATCTCTATTTAAGCTTCTTTTAGCAACCCAGCTTCCATACTGTGTCTCCATGTCAAATCTGTTGTTACTGATGCCTGCTCTGCTCTGTGAGGGGTCTTCCTGCCCCCACATGCACACATGGAAGGAGAGGGAAGTCCCAGAATGGAGACATACAACCAAAAATAAATTACTGCTAACAGAAATAAAAATATACTTTTGACTATAGAGGTCATGCCTGAATTAAACATATTTCAGTTACATGAATAGACAAAAAAAATTGGCTCATTTTCTAAGATTATTTGTTATAAACCAAACAATTTATCCAGAAAATGATCAGCACAAGTTAGTTGTATCTGTAATCCTCTAAAAGACAATACACTATTCACACTGACTCATTTTGTATTGGTGCCAAAAACACAACACATCATCACGAATATTTTCATGTTTGTAATTTAATACCTGTTTATCCTGACTAAACTGAAAGAAGCTGCAAACAGTACAAAGAAAAGACTGTTTATTGCATCATACATTCACCTGCAAACAAGCCCATCAGAAGAATTCATCTACATCCGCAGCAGTGCAGGGAGATTAGAAATACAAAATGAAAAGCCTTTATTCTACTGCTGTCTCATCTGGCCTTAAGTAGACCGTAGTGAATTATGAATTCATACAGCACAAGCAATTTGTAGAATTAGTCGCTTTATTGCTTTGGTTGAAGAACTCGTTAATATCTGCTCACAGACATAAAAGTTAGAAGTAAAAAGATGAAGATCTCTTCAAAAAAAAATTACCAGTTTTGTCTCTTCTCTGTCTGCGTCTTTGTCTCACTCTCTCTCTTCCTGCATCTCCTTTTGTTTCACTCCAAATAAAAACAGACATTAATCTAAACATGATGAGGCGCAGCACAGCTTTGGCTTACATAATATTTCCCTTTTTCATCATCCCTCCATCCATTCTCTCCATCGCTCTGTCTTTCAGGGAATCTATAAACACACGCCCACATGCTCACACATGACTCGCACTTGGCTTAGAGGCAGGATTTAATGTCAATGAAAATCTACCAATTAGCAGTCAGCTTCAAACAGCATTGGAAGTGTGAGCTCACGA
>VVAS01047138.1:0-10075 GCA_015103295.1 Ptychochromis oligacanthus
TTTTTCTTTTATTTTTTTTTTTTTTTTTTAATGTTTCAGTGATGACCTTAAGGTACAGTATATACAACCATTTGTTTAAAGTAAGTGTAATTTTAGTATGTACAGTGTTGATGCTTTTTTTCTATTGCAGCGTTAAAGTAATGCAAGTATGTGGACATAAAGTCTACTTTTATATCCAGAAATCTCTGTATGAGTGCTCTCAGTGAACCTTTCCATTGTCTTCTTATTGTTTGCCAGTATGCATTAATGGGACATCAGGAAATCACTTTTCCTTGCTGGCTATGGAAACCACTGAAATATGTTCACTGAAACAAAGCATTTTCTCCCTCTGCAACACAGAGAAAACCGAATCTTATAATATGCTAATAAAAGTGAAGTAATAGCATTTCCATCTATCCATAAAAAAATGCAGGAAAGGGCGAAATCACATCTGTTTACTGACTCTTGAATTGTTCACTGTTTTTAGTTAATGCAGCACAAAGATATGTGTTTGTGTCCATGTGGTTTTAATCGTATGGAGCAGCTTTTATGATGTGTTGATTTTCTTGCCTTTTTCCGCTGTGATAAAGTACACAGTGAATCAGAGGTGGCAATGTGCGGCGCTAACTCACCGAGTGCTTCCTGTGTTTCAGTTCAGTCCGGTAACACCAGTGAACGAACCAGGAGGCCGCAGGCAGATGCAATCAGTGAGTATGTTTACTGTAGTGTCAGCCAAAATCTGAACAGGCCCAGCCCTCCACAGGGATTTCCAAGCTTTTTAAATTTATTTTTTCCTTTATGACTGTCATCATAATATTTTTTTCCCATGGAATAATTTGGTCAGGCATCTTACTGGGTTGTAACTGGGTAAGCAGACAGAGTTTTGGCAGTGACTGGAAAGGCACATTGGTTCCTTTAATTTTAACCAGCGGGTTCATCAAGAAAGAAGTACTGTCCCTTTGACCTTTAGACGTAGATACAGTACAGCTCTGCATTGGGCGTCACCATTTCAAACTTTCCTCGTCTATTCAAACTGTCTGTAATGATTGATGGGCACACACATGCTCACTTAGCCCGCATATGATGGTTGGAGACTGTAACCATATGCGCAGATCCCTCTGAAACATTAAGTCAGAGCATTTTGACAAAAGATGTCCTTTTCTGAACGTAGCATGTAAGACACAAAGAATAGAATAGAGTCAATGAGACCAGAGGGAACCAGGATTAAACTCCATCCACATAAGCCCTGCCAATTAGTATTTCAATAGAGTCAGCTTAAATGTTCTGGAAAATTGTATCCATGATTTAAAGCCTTGAGGATTTCAAAGCATAAAAGTGGATATTGCTAGTGGAACCTCTGCTGAATGTTTAGTCTATAAAGGCACGTTTTTGCCTCAGTCTGCTGGAATAACTACACCAGCCCACTGTTTGGCATTGGCTGACAGTTCCTTTGATGTGAGAATGCAACGTCTCTCAGCCATCCAACTAACTGTCAAGGATTTTATTTTATTTAGATGGACAGAAGAAATGGGCTGATTTAAAATATTGTTGCTACCATATTTTTTTTATTTTTTTTTGGCACTTTTCTACATCGGAAGTGTGCTTAATTTAAGATGTAGAGAATGTAGCTTTCTGCTTTTTGAGTTTTTACACCCATCATTAACAGAAACTAAAAAGTAAACCATCCAAGTATGTTCAGTCTATTCTAGATGATTGTTGACTGTCTTTCTTGTCCATTGTCCATCCTCAGAGTGTTCGGTCAGTGCGATAGCAGATTTGGTTTTTCTGGTGGACGGCTCATGGAGCGTGGGGAGAGAAAATTTCAAACACATCCGCAGTTTTATTGGCGCCCTGGCAGGGGCCTTTGACATTGGCGAGGACAAAACCCGGGTGGCTGTGGTTCAGTACAGCACAGACACTCGTACGGAGTTCCCTCTCACTCGTTACACCAGAAGAGGAGACCTGCTCCAAGCCATCAACACACTTCCTTACAAAGGAGGGAATACCATGACAGGTAAGATGATCAGCAGAAGGAATGAAAGGGTATAAATTTCGTTTTTGTAATGTAATGACTAACTGGATGCAGGATTGTGAAATACTTAAAAATACATGTACACTTCTTTTTTAAGGCGATGCCATAGATTACCTGGTGAAAAACATTTTCACTGAGGAAGCTGGATCCAGGAGAGCTTTTCCAAAGGTAGCCATGATCATCACTGATGGAAAATCCCAAGACCCAGTGGAGGAGCATGCTAGAAGACTTAGGAACATTGGAGTGGAAATATTTGTCCTAGGTATGGTTTATTATTCAGTGTTTTTTTTTTTCTTTTTTCAGAATTGTGCTCTCCCACATGAAAGTCTGCCTGTTCTTTGGAAACCATTTGATTTTCCATTGACTGTTCATTTTAAGATCCATTTTTGCCTTAGTAAAAGTCAAATACTCTTGTATTGCCTAACATAAGCAATGCTCTAAAACCGTCAACAGTCTATCACATCTGTAAAGCAGACAGTCATAACATAGGAGTTACTGTTTTTCCTCACAGGTATCAAAGGAGCAGATGAGGATGAGCTAAGGGAAATGGCTTCCACACCTCACAGCAAACATGTGTACAATGTGCCCAACTTTGACCTGATCCAAGAGGTACAGAGAAAGATCATAACAGAAGTTTGCTCTGGTGTTGACGAGCAGCTTAGCTATCTGGTCAGCGGAGAAGAGAGTGAGTCAAATGATATTTAGTAAATGTGCATACGGGGTTCTGTAGTTTTCATATGAGATGCTGTTACAGCATATTGACGTCTTCTTTCTCTTGATTTTTTTCTCTTAGTGGTGGAGCCACCCACTAACCTGCAGGTCACAGAAATTGCCTCCAAGTCAATGAGGGTGACATGGGACACGTCTCTGGGTGATGTCACAGGCTACAAGCTAACCCTCATTCCTATGCTTCCTGGCATGAAACGCCAAGAGATGTACATTGGACCTGGACAGACATCTGTCAATGTGCGTGACCTTTCCCCTGAGACTGAGTATGAAGTTAGCTTGTATGCCCTCAAAGGTCTGACTCCCAGTGAACCCATTGTTTCATTGGAGAAAACACAGCCTATCAAGGTGTCAACAGGTAAGGTTATTCACTGTCATGTGTGGTTTACTTTTAAGTTCGACGTACTTATTATTAAATCACAAGCAGTCATGTGACTGTAGGCAATGTGTAACCTTGATTTCCTGTCTTTTTCAAGAGTGCTCTCTGGGAGTGGATGTGCAGGCTGATGTAGTCCTGCTGGTTGATGGCTCATACAGTATTGGATTACAAAACTTTGCGAAAGTCCGTGCCTTCTTGGAGGTTCTGGTCAACTCCTTTGACATTGGACCAAACAAAGTCCAGATTAGCTTGGTCCAGTATAGTCGTGATCCATACACTGAATTTGCCCTCAACACTCACCATGACATTAGTGCTGTTGTTAGAGCTGTGCGCACCTTCCCTTACCGTGGTGGTTCCACTAATACTGGCAGGGCCATGACGTATGTCAGGGAGAAGATCTTCATCCCAGCTCGTGGAGCAAGACAGAATGTCCCCCGCGTCATGGTCCTGATTACAGACGGAAAGTCATCAGACACTTTTAGGGATGCAGCCACCAAACTGAGGAATATTGATGTGGAGATATTTGCTGTTGGTGTGAAGGATGCAGTGAGGTCAGAGCTGGAGGCCATTGCCAATCCACCAGCAGACACTCACGTCTATGAGGTGGAGGACTTTGATGCTTTTCAGAGGATCTCTAAGGAGCTGACTCAGTCCATCTGTCTGAGGATTGAACAGGAGCTGCTCAACATCAAAAAGAGAAGTAAGTAGAAGAAGATTAACTCCTTTACTATGACCTGGAGTGCCGCCACACTCCACAAGTTCTTCACATCAGTTCAAATTTACTTTTCTTTTTGATGGTTACCATGTGTTAGTATCTTCATACTGGTCCATAGGATATTAGACACAGTGAAATGTGACTGTCTTGGAAACATTTTTAGGCACTGACGTAGTGACAAATAGCCGATGCAGCCATGGAAAAGCTAAACAGAGAAACATACTTTGTAAATTGCTGTCAGGCATGGCACAGGCAAAATTTAATCAGCTCATTTAACCGTAGCCTGCCAATAAACGTACCACAAAACCACATACGTGCTTCTTGAATGAGCTTTAGAGAGACTGAAATCTGTAGCCCCAAAACACTCGACAATCAGTGAGTGTGGTGTTCCATGCATAGCAATTTGAACTTTTAACTATGTTTGCTAAACAATATTATAACAAGAACAGAAACATAACTGCAGTAGCTTCTTAAATGCCACATATTTACAGCAGAATATGACATGTCGGGTGCAGATCTAATCGCCTGATCTGAGTCTGTGCACTGCTTTTTAAAGACTGAAATTGTTAATGAGAACTCTTTGATTTTCAGGTTTGCTTCCACCAAGAGACTTGAGGTTTTCTGAGATTACCTCCCGAAGCTTCCGTGCGACCTGGACACCTCCGACAACCAATGTCATTTCTTATCTGCTACGTTTCCGCAAGGCTGAAGATGTCACTGGAGACTACATTTCCCTGGCATTGCCTGGTGATACCACCACATCCATTCTTCCCCATCTTTATCCCCTCACCACCTACGAAGTCAATGTCTTTGCTCAGTATGATAAAGGAGACAGTTTCCCTTTGACCGGTGAAGAGACAACTCTCGAAGGTGAGAGATTTACCTGAATTTCACAGAGTACAGTTGGAGTTATCAAAATGAGAACATTTAGTAGCTACAATTTATGTTTTTCTTTACAGAACAAGGGACTGTAAGAAATCTACGAGTTACAGAAGAGACAACAAACAGTTTCAGGGTGTCGTGGCAAGCTGCGCCAGGTACTGTGATCAGATACCGTCTGTCCTACGTCCCACTGAGCGGCACAGGAGAGGTACTGGAGGCCCAGACCATCGGACCAGAGACTACCATAGTTCTCCAGGAGCTTTTCCCGATCACCACCTACCGAGTGTCTGTGTCTGCTGAGTATGCAACCGGCATTGGAGACGAGATGCAGGTGGATGGTACCACCAAGGAAGGTGAGTAAGGAAACTACTGGTCATTAGGAAGTATTGTGAAACTTAAGTTTTTGTCTTACAAAAATTAAATTGTTTTTTGATCCATTTTTATTTGCTTTCAGTCCGTGGCTCTCCCCGTAATCTTCGTGTCTTCGATGAAACAATATCTACAATGAAACTGGCATGGCAGGCTGCTCCTGGAAATGTCCTTCAGTACCGCATTGCCTTCAAACCTGCCGAGGGAGGCGAGAGGAAGGAGATATCTGTCAAAGGAGACACCACCCAGGCTGTGCTGAAGAACCTCCAGCCAGCCACTGAATATGAGCTGTTTGTCAGTGCTCGCTATACTTCTGGTATGGGTGATCCTCTTCTGGGCACAGGAACCACCTTAGAAGGTAAGGGACAATGCCATATTGCTAATTTAAAACCCTTGAAGGATAGTAAGACTATTTCTGTATGCAGTGTTTGATGCATGCTTTGTAGATGTGGGGTTTCACACTACCTACATTTGGGAATTTGTTTCCCTTCCTCTTAGGGTCGCTGCACGAATGTAGCATCTGGCATTTTTCAGGACGACTACATTAGAATTAGGGAAGTTGCGCATTACTTTGTCCGGCTGGTTGAGTATGTGAGTTGTAGTTGCTGAGAAAAATATGGAGTGTGGAACTTGATGTAATCTTTTAGCACAGACTGTAGGCTCGCCTGGGTTTGCCGCCCATGAAGGCAGCGAGATGGAAATGGCTGTGGGATGCTTGTAAACCTACTGAATGGCTTGGAACAGACTTTGAGAGCCATATGCTTGCCTGGTAATATCTTTACATATTGGCCTGTCTTGGACATGTGATTCACTGTTTTGCAGTGGTTTACTGGGGGATTTTGTGGAATGAATGTCAGATATATGGCTCTATCTGTAAATAATTGGTGCCGATCGCTGCTTGTCAGTTTAGCTTATCTGACAGAAAGTCAGCAATCAGCAACTTTAAGCTATGCCCTTGAATTTCAGTCAGTTCCAACTGTGACTGGAAGATTTAGAAACTGTTGCAGTAAATTGTATTGGGGAGCTAGCTTGAATGTGCTGTTCTGGCCTAAATTCTCTCAAACAGCCAATAATTTGCTCGATTTAAAGATGAATTACTTGTGATCAGATAGTCCGCTGTTGCTTTGGCCAAACTGTTAATAAAATAATAAAAGGGCAGAAGAAGAAATTAGGCTTGGCAAAGTTCAGTTATGAGCTCTTTTTGGGTAGTTAAAGATCAAAGAGTGAATTTTGCAGCAATAGGAAAAAGTGGGACTGTGTTCTATTCATCATTTTGGTGCCAAGATGAAAATGGCATGGTGGCTGTTTTTCATCATGTCCAAGCTATGCTCCACTTGAATCTTCTCTGAAAGCAGTTTAAGCCCATGGACATATCAAAGCTATTCTGCTAAGCACAATATGAAGAGGAAAGTTCTTGGTCTTAAATATTACGTTCTTACATTCCTGGCACTAGTGAGGTCCTGAGTGCTGGATATATCTGTTTTTAATGGGCTCATGTATTACAGTGCAGGTTGAATAAGAGGACCTCCGTGCAAAAAATTAACTGCATTTCCATTTTGAATTTACAACTTCAACAAGGCATTTTTTTGTAAATTTTGGTTAACACAAAAATGTGGAAGACAGATGGTTTCATGTTTTTTTTTTTTTTGCTGTTCCCACACTGACCAAAGTGCCTGGTTTTGATTACAGTTGGTTTCCACAGGTCAAATCTGTGCAGTCAGCCTCACACCCCCACAGGAAAAAAGCTCCATGACAAAGCACTCTGTTTAGGCTTCTTTATTAAGCTGTCATGGTATCAGCATGCCTCAACACTGTTCTCATTGTTTGCCACTCTTTTTGAATGACCCACTCCGTGAAGTCCATGTAGGCAAGAACTGGAAGAAAGTGGCTTGCACAAAGACCTCTCTTATTGCTAACAGAGGATGGTAGTCAATACAGAAGCCTTGAGTAGAAGAGGATTAAAACATCCTGAAATGACTCAGTAGGAGCAAAGAGAAGGTGTCACAGGGAACGCTTACATGAACGTGTTAAATGTGGATATTATACATAAACACGGCAAAATTATTTACTTAAGAAGTGGGGGGTTTTATTCAGCATGTGGAAGATGTTACCTAAGACAACCTTGAAAGCTGGGTGAGCTGTCTGTCTCGTCTCAGGGAGAACTGTCTGTTCATCTTCCTCCAGGGTGGGGCAAAGGACAGGCAGAGGCAGAGAAAAAAAGGGTACTTCAGAATGTGAACCACGGTGCCTCAGGGTGGCCTTATCCCTTTACTAAGAGGTCAAATGTTCAACCCCCATTCATCAAGTGCTTAACTACTTGCATGACACTTCAAATGTGGTCATATAGTAAATGATTTTCTATCTTTAACTTGCAGAATAGCTTAACACCAGGTGAAACTGAAGCATTTTGGCTTGATTTCCTCTTCAACCGATGCCTTTAATGAATTTTAGCAGTGCCAGGTTCTTTCAGACATTTTTTTTTCCACTACTCTAAAAGGTCCTTTGAGGTAAAAAGACTAGGGACAAACGATCTTGGCTGACAGACACTGAAGTCTTCATCTTTGTGGCCCATGTGTATTTCTTGGTGAACCAAGAGCAATAATGTGAAGGAAGTTTGAACTCGGTTGCCAGTGCTGAGATGGCACGATGTATTTCCTGAAGTGATTTTGAAGGAGTTTACAGAGAAAGCAAGACTGCGAAGGTCGGGGCTTAGTCCAGTCGAGTAATTCCAAAAAAGCTCATCCAACTAAATCTGTGCAGAAATATATACAGTGGCGTATTGGAGTCTATCTAGCTATGTAAATTGATTAGGACAATACTGGTAGGTTGGAAGGGTTTCCTGTGCATCTTCCCTGCCTGCTGGCATAAATGATTTCTCTCAAGTGCAGTCATTTATATTTTCAAGCTTTAGACATCTTTGGCTGCAGATGTGAAGGTTATGTCAGCACATGCCCTGCAGAAAATCTCTCAGATGATTTCGGTTGTGTCATAAGTGGTTTTTTAGACATGGGTGAGGCCTTACTGTTAATTTGTGAGCTGCCCTTGTTCCAGATCTTAATTTGAGAGTTCCTCGCCTTGATGGGTAGGATGTAATATGAGGTGGATGGGGTGTTATATAGAAGCTGCTATAATTCTTCTATTTTGATAGCTGCGACTCTAAACAATGCAGGAAGATATAAACATATATTTTGTTACAAAGCGCTGAACTAAAAAAAAAACCTGCCAAATAAGGAATGAATATTTTTTGCATTGCTGTAAAGCTTTTGCTGGCTCTGTGGACCACATGTATTCATGTATATGCGCTTTCCTTCTTGAAGTGGCCCCTTCTCTTTAGCTTGTCTGCAAGCGCTGATAAAAAGTGAGCCACTGTCTGCAGAAGTCATTATCTTTCGCCCTTGGTTCACACACAACTGGTAAAGTCAGTCAAGTTCATCTGCTTGGCAAATATAGCTCTTTTGATGGAATGATCTGGGTATTTATGAGCAGCCCACACTGTTTTTATGGTATTCATAAATCTGGAACTCTTCATTAATTTGTGGTCATGGGCATTGCTCTTGACAAGTGTCTCCTCTCCTTGCTCTCAAGGTGCAGATCTCTGCTTGGCAGACATGTCTGCTGCTGTTACTTCTGTTCAGATCAGCTTCCAATTCAGCCAGACTGGACAGAGGGTGTCTTGTTGCTTCCAAATCATCATGCATTTCATTTATAATAGATATGTGTTACATTTAATTCTTCGCAATTGCCTTTTTAAAAAATTAAAACCTCATTTGGTGAGGTTTGATGAATGAGGTTTGAAGGAGACCACCCAGCTGGTCAGCTGCTTTGCCTGTGGTTCTTTTGTCATTAGCTGGTGGTGTGTAGTGGCTTAGGTGTTTGAATGAGGATCAGGATCCCAGAGGCCGTGTGGGCGGCTTTGCGTGGCAGCTTGTCCTCCTGTGGTATATCCAGCTCCTCTATATGGCAGCCAGACCGGAGAGCCGTCTCAACATGAGTGTCCCTCTCAGCCAAGCATATGCTGGCCGCTCATCATGAAACACCACCAGAAAGTTCACTTCGCTGCATCTTTCTCCTTTCATCACGGTCTCACAGGAAAAGTGAGCGAAGGAGAAAAAGGACGAGCGCAGCATCTGCAATTGTAGCAAACACAGTTTTCTGGATCAGGTTTCCTCTGCTTCAATGGAAAATTAAAGAGCTGTCAGGAGAGGTGCTGAGGATGTGTGATTAGTTTTGCAGAAGTTTTTCCAACAGCGTCTTATGATGAAGAGACAAACAGATCCTCAGGGGTTAAAGTGGAAACAGATGAGTGATTGTTGGTGGTTTATCACTGTCGTCGTTCATTTTGTTCATATTCTGTCTTATTCACTTCCTCAGGTATCTATATATCTCCATTAGAAATCAATATCACCTGGACAAAGCCACTGCTAGACCTCCCTAAAGCATTTTTATACTTTAGTAGCAACTACAGTAAACTGTTTCTATATCTATATCTGTTTCTCTTGGGCAAATCTACTTCTGTTTGTAATTCTGTTCATTTGAATTTATTCACCAGAGCTCGGCTCACCCAGAGACTTGGTGACCAAAGACGTCACTGACACCAGTTTTGCTGTGTCTTGGACCGCGGCCACGGGTAACGTTCGTCAGTACAAAATCACATGGAAGTCTCTGTTCAGTGAGGAGGCTGGGGAGAAGAGAATACCAGGCGACACCACCGCCACGGTTTTGGATGATCTCACCCCAGAGACACGTTATCAGGTGTCTGTGTTTGCTGTCTATGGCCATGGAGAGGGCCAGCCATTGGCTGGAGAAGAAACCACAGATGGTGAGTTATTCTTTACACTTCTTTTTCTTGGTATTTTCTTGGTCTGTTTTGCTCCTGTCTTATTTTCTTTGTCTACAATTTATATGTTTTTTTTTTGGGAGCGTCTGAATGTCTCATCTAGGGCATACCTAGATAGTGTGGAGCTAAGTATCTATGATGTAACCTTACAACCAT
>VVAS01047138.1:13167-25492 GCA_015103295.1 Ptychochromis oligacanthus
CCTTGGAACTATTTTAAATTACATTAGAACATAATATTTACTGTGGTTTACCTTTCACATATGTTTTGGATTTTATTCTATCCAATAGACATGAGTGTCAGATCAGCAAACAAATAAAGTGTATAAAATCATGTAACCTGTTTTCAGTTGCAGACAGTGGCAGTTAGTGCAGCACCTGCACATCTGCAGCCCTCTTTTAGGTACAGCGGATCGGATGCCTTCCTTTTCATCAAACAGGTGTTTGGAAAACAGGATGTGAATATTTCCTTGCTGGTCTGGAGGGCACAATAATCTCCCCGGTGGAGGCCTTTGATATGTCACGGCTATAAAGGGCACATTCTCCTGGGACTACCTTGTGGATCCAAAAACAACGACTGAAAAAAATACTGCCTCAACATGCTGCCAAGTGAAGAAGATCATAATTACAACACCTGGAAAATAAATGTTATCCACAGAGAGATGAAAGAAAAACCAGAATGATTTGTTGCTGGCTTGTGGAGATGTTTGTTAAGCATTCAGGAAATTGTTTTGATTTCTTTTATTTCTGTGCTTAATGTGGAATTTTATGCCATGAACTTTTCTTTCCTTCCTTCTTTTCCTCACACACAAACACACGCACACCATTCTCGAGCACAGAATATTTGAATTGCATCTCATTTGCATCTTTCACCTCGGATTCTTTGTGACACAAACTTCTGCCCTGTCAGATGTGATGTGTAGGACCAATGCTCAGGCTGACATTGTGCTTCTGGTGGATGGCTCCTGGAGTATTGGACGTCTTAACTTCAAGACTATTCGTGCCTTCATTGCACGTATGGTGGGAGTCTTTGACATTGGCCCCGATCGTGTCCAAATCGGTGCGTGAAATCACAATTAGCAATAATAATTAAAGTATATGTGTTTTTGATAATACAACAAAAAAGGTTTTCTTTGAGTTGCTCTCACAAAGGTTTTATGGTTTCTTCAGGGCTTGCTCAGTACAGCGGAGACCCGAAGACTGAGTGGCATTTGAATGCTCATCAAACCCGGGAGTCACTCCTGGAAGCTGTGGCTAACCTGCCCTACAAAGGAGGAAACACACTGACGGGTAATTCATTCTGTTTATTTAACAGTGTACTAATGAGTTAGCACCGCCACCTCTATTTTTGTAGACACAAAAGGACATTTCACACTGCGTGTCTAAAATTACACTATTTATCCTTTTGTGTTTGTGTGTGATGTCTTCATGGCAGGTCTGGCTTTGAACTACATCCTCCAGAACAATTTCAAAGAGGATGTCGGGATGCGACCCAGCGCTCGAAAGATTGGTGTTTTGATCACTGACGGCAAATCGCAGGATGATGTAATCGTCCGCTCTCAGAACTTGCGTGATCAGGGCATCGAGCTCTATGCCATCGGTAAGCAAAGATGTTACTGACTTGCACCAGCTCATGGTATGTAAAGCTGCTACTGACCGTTGATTTATGTCATTGTTACTCAGGTATTAAGAATGCAGATGAGAATGAGTTGAGGTCCATTGCCTCTGATCCAGATGATATTCACATGTATAACGTGGCTGATTTCTCCTTCCTGTTGGACATTGTGGACAGGGTTTCTGACAACCTCTGTAACAGTGTCAAAGGCCCAGGTATGTATGGGTCAAGATCAGATCACAGTGAAAGAAACAACAAGAAGCGCACTGAACTGCATGGACAGAAGTCTCCCATTTTACAATAACATTAGTTTCCCACACTACAGAGTCAAAGTGAATAGCTTGACTTCCAGATATTTGATAAGCAGTGTAAACATAGTGGACAGCATCCCAGACCCACAGAGAATTACATGTCTGGACCATCATGAAAAAGCTGCGCTAGACACAAAGAACCAGCCTGTTAGAACTTGTTAGTACAGGGGCTGTTTTTAGTCCTTCACATATAGAAAAGCTAAGAAGCTATTTAATGAGAAAGTTGATCAGTTTCAGACCTTTTTGCTACGTATAATTAACTCTAAACAAGTGATTATCATAGGCACCTTCGCTGAAAAAACCAGACATCCTTTTGAATGACAACATCCACTGGGATTACCCATGCAGCACTTTCTATCTTTCTATGTTTACATCTAAACAGGAGGAGCTCCAGATGCACCCACTAATCTGGTGACATCAGAGGTGACTCACCAGTCCTTCAGAGTCACCTGGACCGCCCCCGACAGCCCAGTGGAATCCTACCTTGTGGAGTACAGGACTTTGTCAGGAAGCCCACAGCAGGTATTCCAACCAAGAAGTGCTACAACACCACAAACCGTCTCAGCTTCCACCAGTTCAATAACACAAAAAACTGCAGTAATTGTAGTGCACTTTGTGGGTGTTAATGCTGCCCTCACCCGCTGTTCTGATGCTAATGGGAAACTCCAGTCAAACTTCTATTTCCAGCCACCTGTTTGTGTTGGCTTCTTGCTGTTTGGGTGTCTAATTACATTCCAGTTTGACACTGGGCAAGGGAACAAAAACAGTCTCAGTTTAAAGGATTAGAAAGCAAATCATGACTTCATGAATGATGGCCCTATTGGCCAGCAGCTTCTTGGCTTCACAGTGTAGATGCATTTTTGGTGTCTGAATCGAATGTAGATGTTTTTTTTTGTCCAGCTCCCATGATTGTGTTGAATAGTGAACATTGTGGATGAGGTTTTATTCTCGTTTATAGATGCAGTTTTAGTCTAGTAAAGAACTGACAGATTGTTTTCTGGTTTTGACTGAAAAGGTTTATGAAGTGATTAAGTCATTTAATTGTGTAGCCCAAAAAATACTTAATCTCTCTTTCACACTGCTATTACACATTTGTAAAACTGCAACATATAGTGTAGACACAAAAGTAATAATTTCTTAAACATTTTCAGAAAACATCTACAGCTCTACAACTCTTATATGTTTCTTCTTTAGCTTTAATCTTCTGACCATCCTGTCTGTTATTAGGTGAATGTGAATGGTGATGAAACCACAGTGGTTCTCCAGAGGCTCAACCCTCTGACTGAGTATCTGGTCAGCGTCTACTCTGTGGTGGGAGAGGAGAGGAGCGAGCCCTTAGAAGGATCTGAGACCACACGTATGTCCTACCTCATACTTCTAGGCTTGTTTCACTTGAACGACAAAGATTCACTTGTAAAAATCCACATATAATGGGAATGCAAATTACTTAGACCTAACTTTGTAAACAGCACTACATACGACACCAGTAAAAATGAGCTAAATTGGTCTGTGATGATGAACGGCAGATGGAACCATATTAAATTACACTTACTTAGAGAAGCGTGCTCTTAAGTGGTTATCATTTAGAGTCTAACTCAAACAGACTTTTCCCACTATTAGGAAACCCAGATAAATGGAGCTCTCAGAGAGCAGCAGTTTAAATTTAAGCAGCCTCTTTTGCTCTCACGAACCTCGAGCCTTTGCTTTTATGAACAGTTTCCCTTTAGTCAGCCACCGTCACGGAATCTCTCTGGCTCAGTTACGTAACACAAATTTAATGCAACTCAGTGGCTGTGATTCGTGTGTGGTCTCCATTAATAAAAGGTTCAAAGAATATATATGTATATATGCCTTGTTTATAAAACCATATGTGTCTGCAAAAAGATAGAAGTACTAAATCTTGACTAGATGCAAATTAAGAGGCAATCTAAGGGATTCAATTTGGTTACACACACAAATTTGACTTCTTTCTTTGTATCTTTTAAATTACTGGTTTATTGGTACTCTAGAATAGCATAGTACCTACAAAAAGCAAAAGAAAGCTGAGTTTATGCAGTGTTAATGACAAACAAAAACTTTGTTATCAAATGATTAATTCTAATAGTGGATATACTGTATTTTTTTACAACTCAAGTCGATATTTATGCATACGCAGAAATACATCCACAAAGGCAATACTTAATATGCCAGTTTTACTTTGCGAGTAACTGCTGTCTATAACACTATTGCCTGGTTATCCAGTGCCCCTGAGTGCCGTGAGGAGGATGGACATTTATGATCAGCAGGTCACCACCATGCGAGTGAGGTGGGAAAGGGCACCAGGAGCTACGGGCTACATGCTGCTCTACAGTGCCATCAATGCTACCCAGCCCACTACTGAGCAGGAGGTAAGATACATTCTGGGAAACAAAAGGGCATACAGCCAATCAGCGGTGGATATAACAGAAATGGACAAGGAAGAAATTAGTACATGCACATGTGTTTATAGGTTTACAACCAAAACGCATATGCCATACACAAGCAGCAAACGCACGCAACGCATCGCTAAACGCAAGAAGTGACCAAATACTTTAACCTGCTGTCAGCAGTTTTTGACTAAAAGCAGATGTCACACATTTGCCTCGTCACTCAGCAGCAGGGCAACAGGGAAAATACAAAGAAACATTGTTAATCACAAAGGGGTGGCTGAACCATGAGCTCAGTCTGCCAAGGGAACATCATCATTTCTACATGAGGTGTCAACCCCAGTGGGTCAAAACCAGATTCAGCAGATGTGCTTCAACCAGAATACTTCTCTTAACCATATTTCTCAACCTTGTCACTGAAGAGTCCCCCGTCATCTGCTTCCCCTCTCAACGTGTGTTGTTTGTTTGGTTTGGTCTCCTTCCAGATCAGAGTGGGCGGGGATACAACTGATGTCCAGCTGGTGAGGTTACTCCCCAACACGGCCTACACACTTTCCCTATTTGCCCTCCATGGAGAATCAGCTAGTGAACCTCTGACCAAGCAGGGAGTCACATGTCCGTAATCACAAGATCATTTCAATGTTTTAGCACACAGAAGCTAATGTAATTTATATTGCACTAACTAAACTATTATCCCTCGTTCAGTGCCCATGCCACCTGCAGGTGAACTGAGGGTTCGTGATGTTACCCACAGCACCATGTGGCTTGACTGGGATGCTGCTCCCGGTCCTGTTCGCAAGTACCTCATCACCTACAAGGCAGAGGGTGGAGAAGCTAAAGAAGTGAGTTTGTCTCCAATCGTGTTTATCTTTCCTTTCCTGGCATTACTAAAATGATCTGCAATAAAGAGAAAAACACAAATAAGAAAAGGCATGCAAGCAAAATGTTTTGACCAGTCTTATCCTCCTATTGCATAACTTGTTGTCTGTTATAGTCATTAGGTTTTATGGTGATTAAGTTATTAGAGATTTTTGACTGATCCTTTATTATATTGGCTTAGACCACATTGTGGAGACTGCAGCTGGTTGAGTGGACATCAGGGAATATTCTGGAGTCCAGCGAAAGTATTATGAAACTATCTGAACATGATTTTGCAAGACTTACAGGGTGGTTATGGTAGTAGGGACTAGAGGAGTAGTTTATAGTTGCATGTCCCCATTTGGGAGTCCTTGGGCTTCAGCGGCATACTCTGCGACTTGCGTTTTGCTACGTCCTTAGCCATAAATCAGGTGAAGGTGGTCCTTAAAGCTCTAAAGGTGGAAACACACATGTTAAAGTGACTCATGGGCTAAAGATATGTGATGGAACCCAGAGACAGGCTGCCATTAACAACATAAAGTGCAGGACAAATCACACCTACGTGAAGCATTCAGTGTCGTTCTTATATTACTGAGAGACAAATGGAGTGCCAGCTCAAACTAACAGTTTAAATGATCACTTAAACATACAGTAAACATTAATGGGTGATAAGAATGAATCCTTTAAATTAAATTTAACATTTAGCTAGTAAAACTTAATGGAATCAAGAGCGCAAAATATTTTATCTGTTTGCTCAAACTTAGTTGCTTTTGTTGGTTGTTGTGTGTCTGTTGTGTGTTTGTTCCAATTTTCCTTAGTTTTACACCTTCTGGTAACATTTCCTACCAGTTTTATGAGATGCATATAAGTGATGTCGCCAGCATTCCTGGAAACCTGCACTGAGAATGAAGTGTTACGCTTTTCAAAACTCAACTGAGGAGAAAAAACGAAACAAAAAAACGCATTGAAGCATTTCTCAAACCTCTATATACTTTATTGATATTATATAATAATATTTAACAACTGTGTTTTATTGCTGTGCAGCTGGAAGTGGGAGGAAGTGTGATCACCAGACAACTCGACAACCTGATCTCACAGACTGAGTACGCTTTAGCTGTAACTCCAATCTACGACGAAGGTCCTGGGCAGCCAATGTTGGGAGCGGCTATCACAGGTCAGAATTATTATGATGACAGTTTGTGTGATGGCACTGGTTCCATTTGCTGCTTCTCACTTAGAGATCATAATTCATTTTCTTTCTTCTACTCTAAAGATGTGGTTCCAGCACCAAAGAATCTCAGATTCTCAGAAGTTACACAGACGAGCTTCAGAGCTACCTGGGAGCATGGAGCCCCTGACGTGGCTCTGTACCGCATTGGCTGGGTTAAGAAGGGAGATACCAACATCCAATACGTAAGAGAAAACCAGATGTCCAGGATGTTTATATTAGGGATAAATCATGCAGGTGTTTCTTTATGAGTCTCATAATAGGCGTTTAGCAATGCTTTGGACAAGACCTCCAGTGGAGGAAGAGAGAACATCTAAAAAACAGACTTTTATACCAGTTCACTTCTGATCTCCTCTTTTAAATGTTTGGTTTTTATTGGCTAAAATTTTATTCAAGCATGATCCCAAATACTGTGTTTGTGTTTTCTTCATCAGGCCATTCTGAACAACGATGAGACATCCCACGTCCTGGAGAACCTGGAGCCAGACACGCCCTACGATGTGTCTGTCACTGCGATCTACCCAGATGAATCAGAGAGCGAGGATCTGCTGGGCACAGAGAGGACATGTAAGATGCAGTTCTGTCATGACAACTCTGTAATAACTCCTGTTAACATTATTTAACACAGTATCTCTTCTTTTGGTCTCTTATCGATCAAAGGCTAGACTAATTGTTCACCTTTTTAATTTTGCCTTCTGGAAATATGCTGTTTGTAATGTTCCATCAAGGGTATGCCCATTACACCTTTCTATTTCTGCCTCTATAGTGCCGCCTCATGGTCGTCCCCAATGTAAGTGTATTTGTGGTAAACCAAAAGGATGCTTTTTCTATCAAGTGACATAAGCATGTTTTATTATTTCAACCAGTCATCAGAACTGTTGTTCACTGGACAACTGTTATTTCATCATCAAGCAAGGCCCTTAACCCATCCATCCCTCCAATGGCGCTGATGCTGCCACAGCCTGGTTTTGTTATGTGTTTGTCTGTCCTTGTCTGTGTTTGGCCCATTGTCCATGCCATCATCCTAAGGCTTCTTCATGTTCTTACTCAGTCAAATTAAATGGCTGAGGATGGATTTTCACCATGCATGCGTGGCGAAACAAGGATTTGAATCCCTGTTTTTGAAGCCAGTTCCATCAACCATCATCTGTTCATCCATCCATCTATTCATTGCATTCATCCATGCATTTGTCATCCATCATCATCAATCCATTGCCCACCAAGATAATCCATCCCTGCTTCAGAAAAGACAAAGGAGGATTGTCTTTTCTTTTTTTAAAGCTGCAGTCCTTTTTACCACTCATTGGCAGACTTTCGTTACTACCTTTCGTAATTCACTATGAAAGGAAGTAAATTATCTGACATTTTTAACACAAAAGAGCCATTCAAGAGAAAAAAAAAATAGACATTTTAACATGACCAGAGCAAAATATGAAGGACTGTGTCTTTAAAAGATATTTCAAGGATATCAAAAGGGAAATGTTTTCAAAGAAAAACACATAACTAATATTGACTTGCCTTTAATTGTGATATATGTGGTTGCATGTGCACTTTACAGCACCTAATCAACCTCCCACCAACTTGGTTGTGTTCAATGAAACCACCACCACTCTGAACGCCAGGTGGACTCCACCTCCAGGACGTGTCCAGAACTACAAGGTCACCTATGTCCCCACATCTGGAGGCAGGAGTCAGACTGTAAGTCACACAACAGGGACAGATTCAATAATTTCTCAAATAATTTCTCAGCTGCTGTGGTCCTGAAAGTCACATTTGATCATCTGTGAAAGGCTAACTTATATTTGCCAGTGTTTAGCAGCAGTGATAGGCTTTAATATATTAGCTACATTATCCTTACTTTTCCTCTCCTTTTAACTCAGACAGTGGATTTGATTCTTCCTTCACAGCAACTTCTGCCTCCAAGAAATCTATACAACTGTGCCACCGGTGTTGCATTATTTCAGTTTATTCTAAGTCAAATCTCATAATCTGTTGTTTGGATATAGCGGCATTAGTGTGGACAAAATCCTTCCTACTTTTTCTTCAATATTTCCTGACACTGCAGACCGTCTCCCGCTGGTCATGCATTTTTGGCTGCCTCACTGAATGTGCAGAAGTCTTTCTGGATGACAGCTGAATTTTTGGTTTCAAATTTCTGTCATTTCTCATAGCTTCCACAAAGAAGACTTAAAAGAGAGCCAGAGGAGTGTGCAGACGTGTGGAATTCTGTACACAGGATTGCACACTGATAAGCTGCAAAACTTCATAGAAAGTATTTAATCATTAGTACTTGGCATTTATTAGAAGCTGGTTAAAAGAGATCAAATGTCTTAAAGTTCACATGATGCATTTTGTAGGTTTTATATGGGCAGAATGGACAGATATAGAAATTTGACATTTATCTGCAAGCTGTGTTTGTGTACATGGAAAATTGAATCCACTTGCACAGTCAGGTCAGTGTATGTGTAATGTGAGAGTACTGTGCCACTGTTGTCATATATTAAATGGGAATTATGGTTAAAATGCTGCACAGATGCTGTGCACTCAAAGCTGGCTTTTACTTCACAGTTTGCTTGTTTTTTTCACCTTTTAATAGGCTCAAGTGGCATGCAACATTTGTCATTCTGGAGAAGGTGGCTAAAATGTGAAGTTTTTCTTACCTTGTAATTTACCTTGTCACATTGTTTGTATGTTTAAAGTACAGCTCAGATGGTGTTACACAGGTAATTTGTGGTCATTAGTTTCTGTTTTGCCTTTTTAGTGGTTAATGAAATTTTGTTGTGCTGCTTGTGTAACTGAAAGGTTAATGGAAAATTGGACAGTAACGTGCAAACATCAGCCAAATCTTGTTGGTTCACTGTCAGGATTTCAATGAGTATAAGCAGCCCAGAGATTTGGGTAGTTTTTTCAGTATTTCTTCTGGGTCAACAAGTGTGCTTTTCGGAAATGCCTTACACACATTTCATACTCAAGGAAACTGCTGCAGTGCCAAATAATAAAACTTCTGTCCTTCTGTTTTTGCTGATAAAAGATTTAACCAGAAATACAATGATAAAACAAATTCACAGTGAGTGAAATCAAACATATGCAAAAGGAAATATGCATTATCACACATGCCAGCACATTCTCTTAGAATTAACTTTCTATAGCTTAAGCCAAAAGCCGTGAAGTAAATTGATCATTAGTCATGACAAGACATTCGACTGTTTCAACGATTAGCAGAAATATTTATCTTGGCCAGTGTACTGTGAACTAACCACGTCCAAAAACACTCAAAACATTCCTCCTGGAAGCTAAACAGTTTTCAGGTACAATTCTTTCCATCAGGTTATCAATCTGAGAAACCCTTAGAGAATATTTTATTCCATCTAAAACAGAGGAAATACCTCTCCCCTCAGCACATAAAAGAGCTGCAAAGAGTTGTTTTTAAAGCTACGGTAAGAAAGATACATTTTGTAGACATTAGACAAAGGAAATGCAAAATTCTTCTTAGCGATTGAAAAGCCAAGTGACCTTTACTAAACTAGTAAACTGTTGTTTGCCCTTCTACCTTCATTGCAGCCACTTAGCAGCATCAGTAACCGATTTACTGACATTTATTTTTCCCTAACTAGACCCAGGTTGGAGGAAAGAAGAATACAGTCCTGCTTCCCAAGCTGACGCCTGACACTGAGTACTCCATCAGTGTGGTGGCAGTCTACCCCAGAGGAGTTAGCCAACCGCTGGATGGCATTGGAAAGACCAGTAAGTTGTCAACTAATTTGTGGCCAACAGTAATAACAGCAAAAATCTTGAATAGATGAATAAATATGGTACAGCTGAGATGTAGTATGGATAAATAGCAAAGCTTATAGATACCATTTAGCCTTTCAATAAAAATGTTGCTAAGATGCTATATGTAACTATATCGTACCTTTATGTTACCCCAGGGCCTCTGGGTGGTGTTAGGAACCTGCGGGTAACCGACCCCACTACCAGCTCCCTAAATGTCCAGTGGGAGCCTGCTGAGGGTAACGTGCGGCAGTACAGGATCTTCTATGTGCCTGCAGCTGGAGGAGAAGAAGAGATGGTTAGTAAGAAAATTAGCTCCATAGTTTGTTTTCTGCCAAGCACAAAATGCCGGTCACCTCCAGTGGAACAATCCCAACATGATGCATGTTGTGTTGTGCTTCTGTACAGGTGCAGGTATCAGGCAGTACCTACAATACTGTCCTGAAGAACCTGCAGTCTGATACCGTCTACACTGTGACTGTGGTTCCTGTTTATTCTGCTGGAGAGGGACAGCGCATGTCTGAAAACGGCAAAACATGTAAGCACTGCACGCATGTAACCCCTGCTGCAGGTAACAACTTCAAATGGTGATCCATGCAAGGTCGTTAAGAAGCGATAGCGACTGGGGTTCTCCCTCAGGGTTTAGAAAAGCCCTTGCAGACCAAGAAGAAAACTTGTGAATTGAATTCTGTGAAATAGCAGCAGGATTTATTTTCCAATGGCAGGAATCAATTTGTGTCTGTCCAGAATGAACTTAGTGGCCTTAGCTGCTGGCCTGCTGTGTCAGCATCCTTCAATAAAGCAGCCAGTTATAACTGATTTGTTTCATTATATCATCCAAATCTTCTCAAAACCTGCAATCCACCCAACTCAAATTCCATTTGTTTCTCAAGCTGTGAATAAACACTTCTTGATTTGATTGTGTAATCGAAGTATGAGCTGGGGTACCCACAATTACCCAACATCCCGGGTAAAGAAAACCTGAAGCCTTAAGAGAAAGAGAGCATTCAACAGCCTGGCTGCACAAGCTGAGACTTGCTGAGAGAGAGTTTTACACACTACCTTCAAACTGGAACATAAAGTATAAACTAAATGACAGTATTCAGCTCAGTCAGCTTAGTCTGAATGAAGAACATGGGTTTTCCACTTTCTCCCAAAGTTGAACACAGTTGAACCACCAAACTCTGCTGGTAATGAGACAGCATTTTGTGGGGTGATTGCGTAGGAAGGAATTCCTCTGGCCTGGCAGCATTATAACGACGTCCCCTCTTTCTTTACTGTAATATTGTCCATTTATAGGTTGAAGTGAAGGATAGTGGTCAGGATAATGGTGGGGCTGGGGTATACGAGGAGGAATTGAGTATTTGGCTCCTCTCTGGGAAAAAGAAACAGGGGGGTAGAAATGAGTAGAGAGCATTATATGTAGAATTGCTCTCAGCCCACTTTCCTAGGGTCATGCTCTGTGCCAGCTACTGTTACCCTATTTTCCCTTCTGTAGTAATAGTTCATATTTAGTGGCTTTTCAGTAGACAAGTTAACTCTTATGCTGCCTCTGTACATATACTTATGCACATAAAAATGGCAGGGTTTGAATCAGTTCTCATCTCAGTGAACTTGAAGAAGTATCTGCTGTCACTGTCTGAGCTACCATTGCTGTTCAGTGGGTGTTCATTCTGTCTTTAAAGCAACAAGCTTAAACGTTTAAAGTGCGGAAGCTCGCTTACTGTGTTTTCCCCCTGGATTTATGGGGTTATAATTGGGAGCAGTGCAAAACCTCTAAGCATCTGTTTTGGTTTTTTAGAAGTCAAGCTTCACACGGGGCTGCACGTAAGCCTTGTGTATCCTTTTCATTAACCTTTAGGGCACTGACAGGAAGTGTCCTGGTGATAGCAGTACTGTTAAATAACATCTTAAACTCGTCTCTGTTGGTTGCTGGGGAGTATTGTTCCCATTTTATTGGAATGTTCTCATGTTATCCTGTTCTGGCTAGCCACAAAGCCACTTTAGACCATGATTTATAAACTGAGACAAAGGGAGGATGACAGTACTACTAGTTAGGAGGTTCACAAAGGTGTCATTTAGATACTTGTAAATATTCCAGATGAAAAAGGCTAACAGTACCGAAACACCAATTAAATCCCAGTAAGTATATAAGGCATACATTTGTGCTTCATTCTTATGGGTGCTGTTTAATTGTTGGTTTTAGCCTCTAATTTATGGGCACTGTTCATTACCCCACATGACCTAACCCTGTTTTTTTTTTTTTTCCTGATCTCTTCCTTGGTATCACTTTCCCTGACCATCATCCTAAACTTTCACTTTTCTCTTTTTTTCTTCCCC
>VVAS01047139.1:0-10552 GCA_015103295.1 Ptychochromis oligacanthus
CGGATAAGGGAGCACCTCAGTCGTCTGCGCTTGAGAGCACCAGTTTTTATCAACTTCCTTCCTCTTCCTCCCAGCCTGAAAGATTATCTGCGCTACAAGGAGTTTGATATTTACAGCAGGGGCAGCATGATTATTCCCTAATGAAAACACAATTACAGACATCAAAGATGTCACTGTTGTATAGGGAATGACGACCTATGAGCTTCCTGCCTTGTTATTATGTGTTATTAAAATGACAAATCATTTCTAGACTTTATGTCTTGCAGTATTATTTGCACACAAATTGCATGCAGCTTTTAAATATCTATAGTGGCATTTATATGCTTACCGTAAAGGTTTACTCTTATTAAGTCATCTGTTACATGGGTCCTAAAGAAACAATAATATATGAAGTAATACATTTATAAATGTATTACTATTATAAATACAATTACGGCCTCTCTGCCGCCATCTAGTGGCAGAATGGGACTTACAAGAGTTGGAGTGTTGTATGAGTTGTTTCCACATACAAGGTGTAAGTATATACGATTGTCAGTACTTATTTACCAGATATTTCACTTTGTGGGGCAAAAGTGTGAAAACATTGGCCTTTTTATAAAATAAAAGTGATGCACAAGAGTATTACCATGCATAACTTGTACAGTCAGGGTATTCATGGTTTCAAAGCGATGTTTCACATCCTCTTCCTTTTTCCCACTCAATGTTTTTAAATGTGAGAAATAGTTTCACTTTCAGCACCCCTGTTCACTCCACAGACACTCGAACACACGGACAACCACCGCGTCATGTGTTGCAGTGCGTCTATCGGCCGCTGGGCGGCGCGGATTTCCTCGTATGTAAACAGTGACGGCAGCGTTTTGCAGTGGTGGAGAAGAACGTGTACGTCATTTTCACAATGGCGGAGGCTGGGTGAGGAGGAGAGTGTGTGTGTACAGCGGCGCCGTAATCGTCAGAGCTACATTGTCCTTAATACGTGCACGGTGCCCGAAAATGGCCCTGAACCCCAGCGCGGTGGGAAAGAGGGACTCAGAGTGTACCGAGGCGGCCGATCTCCACCCGGATGGTGGCGAACCCCAGAAGAATTCCGCCGCCACCTCGGCCACAGCCAACCAAAATGGCGATCAGCCTGGATGTGGAGACAGTGTAATGCCCGAACAAGAAGCCCCTGAGCGGCGGAGGAGCGTGCAGGCGGACGCTCGGAGCTTTAGCAGTTCTCCCCTGCCTGCCCAGAGATCGACCGATGAACTGCCACGGAGAAATTTTCAAATCCCGAGGAAGATAAGAGAACGGAAAGGTGGTGCCATATCGCAGCTATTTTGAACAGAGCCTGTCCTGTCTTTCATAATTCTGCTGCTGCATGTTGCTAGCCTGCTAGCTAGCTGGCTGGTTTCGCCAGTTTTATTAGTTTAACAAAATGTTTGCCAACATTTTGGGCTCACGATAGATTACCATCGTGCAGTTTAAGCGCATGAGTAGTGTCGTTTGCAGACATACCGCTAGCTTTTGGTAGTCAGAGGCTCAGGCATTCAAGTTACCAGCGGGCAGCAACGGTGCTGTAAAGGCGCCTGAAAGCGGCAGTTTGAAGACTGGCCATCTGAAAGCACACCTTGTTCCGTTTCTTCACCTTTTCCTGGGATAGCAGTGTTATTGGGTGATACAGCAGGAGTCATTAGTGTGTTGCAGTCATCGCCTGACAACATGTGGGTGTCTCTTTGACCTCAGTGAAGGGCATGGATTTATCCACCCCACACGTCCATCCCTAAGTGTTTTCACAGCACCATGGCTCCTTTAATGGGGCTGCCCACCCCTTATCCCAGCTTGATGTCCACTGGCATGTCAGAGCATCAGTTTTGCACTTCACCTGAGTACCCCTCAGAGAATTACTCTATGCAGCCACCTACACTGGGCCCTCTTCTTGCAGAAAGGTGGCAAAATGTTGGATGGACAGTGGTGCTTACCAACTGTGCTGTCAACCATTGATTATTTGGATATATGCAAAGTTGAAATGAAGTTGCTGGACTTATAAATTCAGCCTCTTATAAGCGGCCATGCTTGCATTGTTTTAGCACAATAAAGTGTTATTTTCCTGACAGCACTGAGGTAGACTTGGTTGCTTCGTTACCCTGTCTCCAGTCTTTGTCCTTTTGGCTTACAGTAGAGATGTTTACTACCTGTTACCACACAGCTTGAGGCTGATGATGCTTCACTCAGGTTGCTTGTTGTCTGCTGTGGTGGTTTTACTTCTTTGCATGAGTTTGGATTGACATGATAAGCCTTATTTAAATAAAGGCAAGTACTAGGCTTCATCCACAGTACAGCAGTGTTAGTGTAGCTAATATTTTTTACAATCCTATTAACGAATTCCTTCCTAGAAACCATTTCAGTAACCACTGTTGTTTATATAGTAAAAGTTGGGCGCAGCATAAGATGCTGGTTCATCGAATGCCCGTTCTCACTTCATGTACTTAGTATCTTAAATGATAAGATGTGACATGCATATTCAGCTCAAGTTTTAACACATCACGTGTTTTCCTTAAGGAGGGACCATATACTGTTCTCTTAAAATCTTAAAATGAATTTAATTGTTAATGATCAGTTTGGTGTAGCTGCCTCTTGCAGGTTAAATTTCAGTTTTGATATGCTGCTTTTCAGAGTGATGCTCCTCTGCTCATTCACTCAGTTCTGCGTGTTGCAGATGGCAAACACTAATCCACTGATTCGCCTCTCTGTGTGCAGGCTTGTACCAGTTTCTGCCCCCTGACAGTCGAGAGTTTGAGGACCTCGTGAAGATCATCTCCTCGTTTTACCTCGACTCTTCATCGCGAGGAACCTTCACCTACTGCAAGGCGAGGCTAATTCACAATGAGCTGCTGGAGAAGGAGGTCGGTCATCAAGTTTCTGTATAAAACTGAGGAAAATCAGGCAATTTATATAATTAAATACTGTGAGTTTGTGATGTCCAGGCTGCCATGTCTCATTTACTATCTGCTGCCTTTATGTCCTAGTTCATAGAAAAGCGGAGAGAGATGAAGCAGGAGGGGCGGACCGAACAAGAACTCACTGAGTCGTACTGCTTCCTTTTCCCAGACAAATCCAAGGTTGGCCTGCTGGCAAAACCTCACTCACAAATATGGAAGAATATTGACAAGTTGAAAAGCATGAAGGGCTTTGACTTGTTACTGAGTTTTGCGTTTTCCATACTTTCCAGCTCCAGTGGATCTGTGAGAAGGGTCTATCAGTTGGACACTGTAAGATTAATACACTAGGAAATCCATCATTGGGTAAGCTGGGTGCTTGGATATTGCTATTAAAAGGAAACTGTCTTTGCAGAATAACTAGTCGAAATCATTTTTATTTTACTGATCTGCATGTTTCATAAGCATTTTAAAATTACCACTGAATTCTAAGGTAATGGCTCTGATATATACAACAGTGTATGAGTCATAGTTTATTCAAAACCTAACATTCGGTAAGGGAAAGAACAGTTCTTGTCTACATTTTTTTCTCAGTAATATTAACAAGCATCAGCAACTATATGACATAATCTTAGCTGTACTGATCTTTGATATGTTTTCCTACAATTTGCTTCTTTTATTCATTGTAGGTGTTTACCTCTCCAAATATTCTGATTTGTTACAAATCAATCCTTTCGAAGTGGGTGCGTTCGGAGACATGATCATTTTTAAAGTTATGAGGGTATGAATATCTTTCTTTTTTCATATTATAACATTGACAGTTGTCTGTTTCTTGTTGGATGTCAAGTCAGTAGACGTGTCTGTTGAATATTGTCTCTCAGGGACGAATAAAGCACATCCACGAGAACACACCGAAGAATGCAATTGAACCTACGCCCAAGTTTGACTGTCACTTGTCCAAAAGTGCCAACCGGGTTACATCTTTGCTGTCTTACAGGGCTTTTGAGCTCACGCAGGTAAGCGCTGGTTCCTGTTTATTAACATATTTATTTAATTTAGTGTATTATTGTGCATTAGCTGGGTTCTGCCGCGGGACCCTTCCCGTTAAAAGGGAGTTCTTCTTTCCCAGTGTTGCCAAGTGCTTGCTCACAGGGGGTATTTGGGTTCTCCCTGTAATCTTGCATGATTGTTGCTGGGATCTGGTGCTGTGTTTTAATCCATCATCCTTTGTGTCTTGCAGCAATATTTCTTCGAGTTTGCATTTGATGAGATCAAAGCGCGGCCCAGGCACGTGTGCCCCTTTGCTGTGGTTTCCTTTCAGTACAAAGGCAAGGAAGCTGCAACAACTCCTATGACTGCACACAGGTACATAATCCCACAGGAAATGGTAAAACGCAGAAAGCATTTCTAGGTCGTCAAGGAGGTTTTGAAAGAAATTGTATTATATCTCCACTGTCTGTATAAACAAGCTCTTTATTTTTCTCTTAAACAGGTTTAACACTATTTCCCCTGAAGGAAGTAAAGGTATTGATATTTTAAGCTTTTCTTAAATATAATTAAACAAATTGTCTTATTGTTCATATTAGATATAAGGTTCATGTGTGGTACACCGCTATCATTGACCCAAGACATTAAATAGCCCACTGAAAAATGATTCTTATTTGTTGCTGTTCAGGCAGTCTTTTGAGATGCATTTATCACACATGTTCATATTGCAGTGATGATTATGACATTACGGCTTATCAGTCAGCACTTATATAAAGGCTGTTATACACTAGAAGCAGATAACTCTCTGTTGCCTGCCTGAAAATTGTCACAATATTTCTTTAAACGAAGCACCAATTACAAAAAGCTTTTAGTCCTTCTTTCTTTTAGTATCTTCTCTGACCTTTGACCTCTGCCTGTTGCAGGGAAGAGCTGCTACACTGTGTGGAGTGGTCCACTAGTGAACAAGGGCCAGGAGTTGTTCCCAATCTGTTTACGATCCTCCTCGCGTCCTTACCTTCCTTTCAAACTGTGAGTAAACTTATTGTCTCTCATGCAGGTCTTAACAAAAGGTCCACAGTGCTACTAGTTTTCTCTGTTAATCATTAAGGATGCTCTTTGCTACTTAAGGTTTTTAGGTGTTGAACTTTAACTCTGTGTTTTTCTTGTAGGAGAAAAGAGAAATCTAGAATTCACTTTTTATCAGGACTTTGTTGTTGTTCTTGTTCTTGATAATTTAACATGTGCCCCGCTGCAGGCCCGAGAAATTAGAGGTGAATCGGGGCATGCAGCTAGAGCAGGTGAAGCGAAAGATTCCCTCAGTGCTCTTTTCCTGGGACACCTACAGCATATCACGGGAAGGTCAGTCCAGACCACAGATTTGTTTTTCTCTCTCTCTCCTAATGATAGAAAAAGGCTCCTGGCTTGTAGGTGGTTATGCATTACTTGAAATTTGCTTTGTAAAGCTTTTCTAAAAGCATCCATGCATCATGAAGCCCAGCTGTCTCATTAAATCCATAGGAGCTGTTTTGTGCATGATTTTGTGTAACAGAAATGACTACATGGTGAGTTGCATATTATGCATTTCCACTTGCTTATTTCTGTCTGCAGTTATGAAGTGTGGGATGTCCTGCAGCCTGTTTGAGGTGGTGGATGGAAAAGGCAAACCAACCAGCGGCAGCTTGGCTGCACTGGTCAACAAACTGGAGAGGGATCGGATGGTGAGTCACATACCTGTAACTTACCCACTCTCATTCAGCCAAATAAACAAAATAACCTCAGGATGTGCAGTATTCATGTGAAAAACGCTCCCTTTGGATCCTTTTTGGATTGCATGAGAAAGCACATAGATATTCAAAAAGAAGAATAAAAGGAGCCTTTTTGTTTTGACAGTGTTGCATTTCTGTACAGTTGTTTGATATAATTAAGAAGGATTTGATTGCATAAACAGCTACATTTCCTCATTACTTAAAAATAGTCTAGGGACGTCATCTGTCAAGCTGTCATGCTAATCTGGTTTTATTTTTTTCAGTAACTATAAACAAATACTATAAATCTGTCAGTTTAGTACACGTTTAAGCTCTGAGTAAATGAAATCCTGTCCAGAAACAGACTGGTAATATGATTGCTCTCATTATGTGATAATGATATATTCCCTGGTGTTGTGACTGCGGTGTCTACTGTCCTTATTTAGGTGCTGGTGAAGTCCTTGTTTGACAGAGGCTTTCTCTTCCTGTTGTCCTCTGCTCAGATGGTTGAGTCCAAAGGTGCCAGAAAGCTTTTTCTACCACTCTCCTCTCGTAATTCTCTGTTGTGCGAGTCGAACACCTACTTGTTGCCTCCGGTGAGAGTTCAGTTTTAAAAAGGTTTTCTGTTTGTTTTCTAGAGCGGCGGGGGCGGGTTGAGAAGAACCTGCAAGCATTATTCATCTTTCAGGAGTCAAGGATGGTTGTCAAGTACTGTAAGTAATATTCATTGTCTGTACATCCATTTTCTGACTGGACGTGAGTGCCAACATCTCCATGAAACGCTAAAACGTTCTATTAGAGAATTGTTCATTTTTGTTTATCACAAATGTCTGTATCACATCGGCTTAGTCAAAGCTCCTCTGGCACATCTCCAGATGGGCATCTTTTACATGATTCTGATATGTTTTCCACCATCTCAGCGTCCAGGCTGTTTGAGCCAGAGCCGCTGACTGTGGAGCCTCAGCCAGCTTTTGTGTCATCCGTGGAGTCTTTCCTCCCCGCATTGCACTACGCCCTGTTCAAGTTGCGCCCAAACCCAGGCAAGGACATGAGCTGTGGGGTGGAGCGTCAGGCCACTGATTACCTAACTCGTATGGATTCAGGCACGGTGCGGCCATTCATTCTTCCTGACTATAAATATAATGTAAATGAAAGGACGAACCCTAACCCAGTGCCCAGACCCAAATGTAACATGGAAGCTGTGCTGCGATCTTACGTCCACAACCCTGCCAACTATATTTTACCTTTGAACAAGGCAAAGGACATCATTGAACGAATACGGAACCCTGCACCCGTACCGACACCTGCTCCAGCTCCAGTGGAATACAGCCCTGTTTCAGACTGGGGCGGTTCGGACAGAGGCTCGGACAGAGCAGAGAGACCTTCAGAAAGGCTCTCCCAGGAGAGGGCACCTCCAGAGAGGCCAGCCCAGGAGAAACCACCGACAGACAGCAGCAGCGGCAGCAGTGGCAGCAGCAGACGGAGGCCAGGGGTGGCCCATTCAAACGGGGCCCAGTTGCAACACAAGTCCCATGATGAGTCCCAGCCTCAGCCACAGAGGTTGCGGCTGTCCCAAAATGAGTATGATAAAGACAAAATGAAGCAGCTGCTCAAACTGATTCAACTGCATAAGAAGGCACTTGTGAAGGACCCTGGGAAAGAACGGGGAGAGGACGGGGCCTGGGACGCCAACAGTCTGAAAAGGAAATTTGAAGGGGACGAGAGAGGAGGTGGGAACAAACATCAGCGTACAGATCAGTTGAGCAATGGGGAACCCAGTAGAGGTGAGGCGGGCTGCAATAATCGGTGTAGCTTTATTTCAATTGTATAATTTAAGTCAAAGCCAATTCATCCTGAATGAATGAATATTTTATTAGATTCAAAACACGCTGTGATTAGTTCTCTAATTGAATAACTTAAATGCATTTTTAAATAGGTTCATTTCAAGATGCTGGGCTTTTTGTTGCTAACCCAGGGGGCTGCTTGAATTCTTGTGTGTCAGTGCAGCAACTATTACCACACTGGCTGAGAGTTAAATGCGTTAGAACCTAAATAAAATGTTCTGGGTATTAAAGAGCTTTTAACCTGGCTGATAGTGTATTTTAGCAGCTGATAGGGATTTTTGAGAGTTTACTAAGATATGTACTCATCTTGCAGTTGAAAATTAAACTTGTCACTACCTTTGATGGACAATTTATGTAACCTCAAACCTATTTTGGCATGTCTATACTGCAGTTTGAGAACATGTGCGCCACTGCTAACATATCTGCAAAAACATCTAATGAATTGCCTGTGTCCCACTAGGCGCCCAGGCAGACGACGTAGATGAGGGTGGGCAGAGTGAGAATCTGACAGCAGTAATGGAGAGCATGGGCATCTATGACACTGATCTAAGGGCCCGTGGCAGCACCAATACCTCAGCAGTCAGTGAGACACAACGCCTTCTCAAGATCCTCCTGGCCACACTCAACAAAGCGGTGGCTCAGGGTTCGATGTCTGTGGAGTCAAACCATGGGGAACCATCAACAGGTTCAGGAAGGGTGGAACCTGTTTACCATGACCCAGACCATAGGAAACAAAATGAGCCTCCATCGCAAACAAATTATGTCGAGGTGAGATGTAAACAGCTAATAGGTTTGTCATTTTGGAATATTTAGCCATCCAAAGATGTATAAACATGTTATTGGGCCTAAACATATCTATTGGTGTTTTCTCTCTGTTCAGGAGGACATGGACTGTAGCCCAGCTAGTCCATTCAGCCCGGGGTCCCCACCTGAGCAAGGGCACACGTCAGAGAACACGACCTGGGATAACGCCGCCAATAACGGTACGTCAAAGCAAAAAATTCACAAAGTCTTCAGTCTTTTTTATGGAGTTAACAAGGCATCACTGTGACAGATTTCATATCTGCTTTCCTCCAGATAAAACACAGCCTTTTAATGAGCTGAAGCCTGAGCCGAAGCCTGAGCCGAAGCCTGAGGCAAAGCCCGAGCCAAAGCCTGAGCTGGAGGCTGTGACGGTGGCAGACAGTGACCCAGAGCCGAAAACGCCTGCAGTTGTGGAAGTAAAAAAGGCAGCTGCGTCCACACTACCGGTTGTAGAGGAGGTTCCATTCAGGGCCTCCATCAGCTTGGACACCATACTAAACCAGGAAATTCACAGCCTCACTTCTGACATTAAAAATATCATGCATACTCATCACATCAGCTATACCTCACAGCAGCCCCCACGGTTGCCTCCACTCCACTGCTGGGTGCCCAACAGCTGCTTCTCACACTTTGTTGTACCCTACGTCTCCCCCGTCCCTATTCAGGGGCACGTCAAAGCACTGTGTGAGAAGATGGACAAGTTGATCCCAGCCCCACCTGCTCCCTCCAAGGTCACTTCTCCACCTCCCCCAGTGACAACATCTAATCTTACAACCCCACTCCCCGCCCCCATCCAGACTACCGAATCTAAAGCAGAGCCCTCCCTGTCAAAGAGCACCGCCTCCTCTCAGAGCAGTAAAACAAGCGCCGTCAAAGAGACAACGTCCACTAAGACTAAATCAGAAGCCCCATCAGCAGAGTCGGTGGGAGAAGTCTACTCTCCTTCTCATGTCACAGCAGACTCTCCAGAGCAGAACTCCCAAAACCCAGGCTCTGCTTCTGGCAGTGGGTCTGGCCTGCTAGCTGGTAGCCTGATTGGTCAGTTGAAGCCTGAGGTTTTCAGCAGCTTGGTGGAGATTTTTAAGGACGTCACCAAGAATACAGTTAAATTCTACATCTATTCTGGGGACGAGGGGGAGGAGAGTGCTGTCTGCAAGGAGATTAAGGTAAAATGCAGTGTGTCATTGTGTTTTTAAAGAAGATTACTGATTATCTGGTAGATTCTATACATAATTTATTGGAGTTAAATCTGTTGCAGTCACAATAAAGTTAGTAAATATAAGGCCAGGAAATAATAAAAATGATGCTTGTGACTTTCCCAAAATCAAGATAAGCCAAAATAATCATATTTAGCTTTTGTTTATTGTGGGGGTTTACTGTCTCTGATTTTGGGCAAGTGATCAGCACTCTTAAGTGTGACTAGGAGGTGGAGAAAGGGTCTGCAAAGCTGTACAAAAAGAACAGTAACACTTATTTTGCAGTATAAGTCTTGGATATCTGTATTTCATTGCTTAAATATCAAGATCCTCATCAATCCTAGTCATAACCAGTATAAAAAGATGGATGTAGTTTCCAGGTCAGCAAACATCAAAGTGCCTTAACCTGCATTCTTGCTAATGGCCAGCAGAGGGCAACTCACAGTGACCACAGATTACTTTATGGGCTCAGGCGCCCATAGTTTTAGGTCCTGTCTAATAAAATGTGAAGTTCATTTTGTAAATTATGGTCATTGTAAGGGTTGGAAAGAAGTGCATCCAGAGTATACTCATTGGCTAACAACCTGTGATTTACTAGTCATCAACCAGTGAGTGTGCACTGTCCTCAGTCTATGATCCCAGTATCTCGCAACATACCTAGTTGACTTATAAAGCATTTGCTGTTTTCATTGTCATGTGTAACAGTCTTCAGATATTGTTAGTGTGTCAGTCAGACATTAACAAACAAATTGAATGAAGTGTGGGCTCATTGAAAAAGATGAATAGCAAGTTTGTTTTTTTATTTTAGAGATAAAACTGATATTTGGGAGGAAATTGTCAGCAAATTAGAAAATGAAAATAGTTGGTTGGAGCCCTAATGGTATTGTCACTGCCCATTTTTACATGGTTGCACATCAATTTTCTTTCATGTTCGTCATCTTCCCTTTATGTTTTTTTTTTTTTTTTTTTTTTTTTTTTTTTTAAATTTTGTCAAAATATTCTTTTTTTTTTTTTTAAGTATTTTATATTTGATGGAAAAAAAAGGTAACTTTGGGAATGTG
>VVAS01047148.1:0-10292 GCA_015103295.1 Ptychochromis oligacanthus
GTGTCCCCATGCAAATTAAAGCTACAAAAAATTCTTTGTGCTTACATTTGCATTAAGAGGTGATCTGTGCAAGCTGTAATGCAACTGCAATTTCATGGTAAATGGAGAACTGAAAATACACTTTTGTGCCAGATTTGTATAAACGTCTTGTCTGTCTACCTCACTGTAAAATCCTTCATTTAAAGCCACAATTTGGCCAAGCATGTTTAACCACAAAAGGAAAAACTTGCTTCCAGTGAAAGCAATGTTGCAACTGTGTTTGTGTTACTGTAATCTCTGTCCTGGCAGGAACTAGAGGTCTAAGTAGGAAAGTTATTTTCATCAAAAAATCTGGAGCTGTTCTTCTGTGAATGTAACACAGTGCTTTATCTTTCTGCATTTTATATTTTACAGTATATTTAATAGACAGGTATCCAAACTGATCTTCATGTAAGGCCTCTCTATCATCAGTATGTCTGCTTGCTTGCTGTGATGATCCCATATCAGCCTCCGTGTCACTAGGGAGCCTGAAGCCTTAACAAAAAAAAAATGATTTAATCGTGGTCTTTCACTGGAACCCGTGTGTGTACACTGGTGTCCTTCACTGTCCTTCATTTTAAATGACTTGGGTATTTCTTTAATTATAAATTCTAAAATAACTGAAAATGGATGAATACAAAATGGAAAAAAAAAATCCCTACTGTGAATAAAGAAACCTTGAAATTACAGTATTACATGGCAAATTCCTCATTCACCCCCTACATTTATAGTTCCCAGGCTATTTGGTGACACTTTTATCTAACTGCGCCTTGATCTCTGACCTCATGTGAGGCTTGCTGGGAGCCTCACTTTGATTTGTGTATTGTTCGTCTGTTGCTGTCTTCTTTGACAACAAAAACTACAGCAGTGAAACACATCCTTAATAGATCTGAGAGCAGGAAAATATTCAGTTAGTACAACTACACAGGCTTTTGTAGGTGGAAATAAATCACTTTGTTGGTTGATCTGGGGGGTTTAATTACCACTAAGCTTTATGCCATACCAGCTACTAATAGTCAACAACATGTAATAAGCTGTGGTTGCAGCCAGTGAGCTCTGAACCCCAGTGAGCACAAATAGCTTTCCACAGTTGCACCACCTGCCGCATGTCAGGCTAGCCTGGTCATTTCTTGTGTTACTAAGCCTGCACTGAACTCAGAGGGACAGAAGCTCACACAAAATTCTTCAGGGATTAGGGTTATCATTCATCACAGTGCCAACAAAGAGTATTGTTATCAGCATCAGGACATACTCTGCTCTTTCTCTCCGAGTCTCCCTTGGCATCTGCTCTAAGCAGCTCGAATCGGCAACTGGCAACCAATGTGACTATGACATTGCAATAAGTTGCAGTGGGTCAAGCTCTCTCAGCTACTGAAGAAACTAGATTTCTTTGCCAAGTAAACTTTATCAACATCAAGAGCTACATTTTATTGGTGATCAGTTACACTAATGAATCTGATATAACACCAGATACATTAGTCACATGACTTCATTACATGAAAATATGTTGTGCTAGGGTTATTTGCTAAAATAACATAGCAAGTACAGCCCTTTTTTCAGTTGAAGTCTCCTTGTAGTTGCAGTCATTCTTGACTGACTTAAAGATAAGATATTTTTAGTTGGCTAATGTCTGGAACATGTTGCAGGCTGTATTAGAGTAAATACAGTAAGTATAAATGGGTGGAATTTGGTGGTGGAGCATGTAATGTGCTCCACCACCAAATTATATAGATATAATTATAGATATAGATACAAAGTTTTTGTTTACATCAGATTACCAGTTATGCAACCACATAAAACCAGTATTGCTACATTATTTCAGACTTCTAAGGCTGTACGTGCTCTTCATCTTCTGTTGAAGTTTGTCGCAGTACTTGCGATGAGGGAAGCAAAGGCATTTCTTTTAAAAGCCTGTGTGCCCCTCTGATGTCCTGCTGCACTCAAAAGGCATGAATGGAAAGGTTAAGTGGTGATTCTTATTTGGCTGTAGGTGTAGAAGTCAGTGTAAATGGTTGCCTGTCTCTCTGTGTTAACCTTGTGATGGACTGGCAACCTGTCAGTGCCTAAGTGGTTAAGAGACGTATCGGTTGTTTGTTGGGTGTATGTTGCGATGTATCTGTATTTAAATCTGTTTCTGAAATATGTATCCATAATGCAAAACATGACTGCATGATGTCATCAGCCTGCAGCCATATGGAGCTTAATGTGTTTTATTCCAGGGAGATAAAAAAGAGCTCAATGACTTATCTATACTTTTAACAAGTGCACTCCAGAGAAATTCCAAACTCTTTCATCCCTTAACAAATCCCTTTCTTACACAATGCATGCTTGGATTTTGGCAAACATTTTCAGAAGGTTTTTGACACATTTTTTGTGTCTGTATTATTGAATAATTCAGTATTTTCAATTTGTACAGCAAACCTAGTGCAACTGTAACTGAACTTTAACCTCTGTTGTCAACTCTTGTTTTCTAAATTGCTGAGGATCTGTTCTTGAATTTTTTTTCATCTTAAAAGTGTGTTGTGCTTTACACTTGCACACTGGCGTTACAAATTTGTTAAGACTAAAGAACAGGCGTGCTGAACCTTTGACTTATGAACGTGGTTGAAGTGACAGTTTTGGCAGCCCAGCTAGAGGAGAGTTACAGTAGTCAAGATTCAAGATGATAAGAGCCTGGATATGTCAGCTGTGGGTTGGGTAACATCACACTTGGCAGTCTTGCCAGGACTCACTGTCATGTTGTCAGTGCTGATGGAAAGGTCTTCAAGGAGATAAGACTCACATGGGAAAATAGCATCTCAGTTTTGGCAGCCCAGGCTGAGATTCAGGTGTTGGGAAGAATCCAGCTCAGCTCAAAATGTCACCCAGACGGGCTGAGATTCCACCTCATAGGACGGAGTTATCAGCACAAATGGAAAAAAATGTTGGCCCACACTCAGCCACTCATTTTTCAAAGAAAAATGTGGTGGTAATGTAATCTCATACACGTAGTAATCCCAACATTGCATTAAAACACTGTACAGCAGAGGTGTCAAACTCATTTTAGCTCATGGGCGAAACGAAGCCCAATTTGATCTCAAGTAGGCCTGACTAGTAAAACCTTTGCATCTTAGACCTTATTTATTAAATAAAACAATACATAAACATATAAAAAGTCATCTTTTTCTTTTAGTCTTAAGAAGCGCAAGTACATTCTGACAACCTTCACATTTAATGAACTATCCCTTTTGCAAAACAGATGATCAAAGTCCTGAGATGTCTTAAAAAATAAGTTCAATAATATCCTTCTGCTTTCCTGCATTCAGTGTATTGTCATTACAAAAAACACCAAGACTGTCAATCAGACTAATGCATTCAGATGGCTCCTTGGCTTAAACACCTTCACTCATTGTGGTATGACAGGCCATGGGTAATGTTTGTCATTTAGAAGGCTGTGAGGGCATTTTTACACTTATGCTTCATTTACTCTGGTCCGAATGAGATGATGAGTTTCTAAACTTGTAGGTTTTTCCCACTGTTTGGTTTCTTTCCACACAGAGAAAACTAAAAGCTACCCAGTAAGCCAATAAAAAGACCAAATGGTCTTGGCTGTTCTGGTCCGCACCCAAGCGCAATTACCACGTTCACATCTGCAAGAACAAACCGCAACAGTTGGGAAAATGAACCAGAGTTAAATTTAAATGGACTAAACAGTAAAGGTGTGAAAACTAAAACTAACAACATGAAATTAACAGGTCAGACAACCACTGATGTGATCCATTCTGAACTACAAAATAATCACAAAACTCATACCATCATTCTCTGCAATTTTCACACTTTACAAAGCCACCCAGTATATATTTCATATTGGATAATTTGGTGGGTTGGTTCTGGCCCACAAGCCATATTTTTGACGCTCTAGCTATAGTCCCTTACAGAGATATTGACCTAGATATAAAGCCATATGCAGTTAGCTAAATGGGTCGTCGTGCTACTTTTTGAGTTGGTCAGGCTCACGGATAAGAATTTCATATAACTCATGTGAAGAACCTTTTTTATTTGCAAAGGGGTATCAGACTCACACTGCTTGTCTTGACTTTCTGTACATATTTTGTATGAGACTTTGTCCTCTAGCATCTGTACAGTTGGTGGTGGTGAGTGCTAAGTGTGCAGGATCCATAGAGTTATAAAATATATAGGAAAATATGCATCAGCCCACAAAATATCCACATTTTCAATAAGTGCAGTATCTGCTTAGCCCATAACCACTAATATTCTAATAAACTGTTTACCAGACAATAACAACAAAAATAAATTTTCTAGCTATTCATATTTAAATATATCTTGGTTTCCTTTGCCTTGAGTGACACTAGACTGACATACATTTGTTTTAGGACTTAAATTTTCATCTTGGGCTCTGGGAACTCTTGAAAAAAAAACTTTTTAATTCTTGAATAAAGAAAAAAATACACCTGTAGCAGTTATGCAGTGTTTTAGTAACAGGTGTATATCTAATTCTGACTACATATGAGCTTCTCTTTCTCCTAATAAAAAAGCTTGTATGACAATACTAGTACTCTGACCTTTAACCTCCGACTGAATGTCAAACTCTTTATCTGGCTTTCTCTTACCAATAATTTATTCCTCCTTCCTTTTAGTATTATATTTCTCCCTTATTCTCTCACCCCTGCAACCTTTTAATTTCCCAAATTCTCTTTCACTGCTGCACAAGCATACATATTTTCTCCTCTGCATATTCACACACATGGAAAACAGGCTGCCGTGATACCGTCACATTTAAAAGTCTTGAAATTCAAGAAGAAAAAAAAAAAACCCTCCAGCTTTAAATTGGAGATAAATACCTTCACATTCATTCCAATTACTTTTCCACTCTCCTATCAGCTTTTTGATTAGCATCCCTGTCAGCTTTATGATTATGATGCTGACTTTGTTGAGCATAACTGTTGTGATGATGATGATGCTGATTGTGTTTGTGATTACTCTGCTTATTGACTGTGGCCGTGGCACTGGCACAGTCATTTATTGCTCATAGCTCATTCTGAGTGGAATTTGCTGTCTGCAGAAGACAACCGGGAGTTTTGACTAGTCCAGACATGTGGGAGACGTAACTCTATGTAGGGTTTTTGAAAAAAGGATTTCAATTTAGTCGATGATTAGGTGTGGAAAAAAATCATCCTTAACAGCCGACTTGCTTTGTTATTAGGTAGAATAATAAAATCAACATGAGTTATTGTTGTCTTGTCTTTATTTTTTAATCTATGTTACTTTAACATTGGATAACTCTAGCAGCTGTAGCTGCAAGAGACAATTATAGGTAAACTCTAACAGTAAAAAGTTACTTGACATTAGCCACCATTAACCCTCATACATGTTTTTACCAGACTAAGGCATAAGCAATGAAACGGGTGAGAGTATTAAATTAAGCAAGGGTGTGTTTCATTGCTTTTGAATGTAAAATTTAATTTATAGTTTGAAGATTGTCCTATTTCTTTATTCCAAAGTGGCATGGGCTTGCTTGCTGTCCTGTGCAGAGGGAGAGATTCAGAAATAGAAAAAGTCAAAAACAGGACACCTGGGGAGGGGTGGTGAGAGAAAGGAGAGAAAAATAATCAGACAACAGCAGCTCCCTTACAGAAAATATTCCTCTTGTTTCACACATGATGCTTTGTGAATTGGGTGTGAATAACTGCAAGCGCATTCCTCCAAGAAAGGATTTATATGCTCACACAAACAAACACATAGGCAGAGGTTAAGGCATGTAATCACAACAATAATTTGTGGAGGAAATGGAAGCATAGTCGAGGAAAACAAAAGAGAAATAACAGTAAATACTGCCTCTGTATGCAGAAGCTCAAATCTCATTTAACAGCAATTAAGGAGAGATGGCAAGAAATGAGGAATATGAGGAAAAATAGATGAAATGATAAATAGATGCATTTTTAGGAGGGTTGGGTTTGTCAGCTGGCTTTTCAGAAGGGAAAGGAAAAGAAGATAACTAGGTAGAAAATGAGAGCAATGGCAACTAGCTGTGAAAATCTGTCTGTAAATGTTTTCTTTTTTCTTTATTGGCAGACATTATACAGTTTTCCCAATGAAAAAGATGAAAAGCAGACTGGATCTCATCATGCATTCTTTGTAGATTTTATTTGATGAAGTGTCTGCAGATAGCACACCTGACAGGTCTGAACATTGCATTTCAGTCCTTGTTTTGAGTGGCAGAAGGGTTGTCTGTCTAGGTGAATGATGTAGATCTTGTTCATTATGCACACCAGCTCTCTAAACACATAGGACCTCACAGAACGGCTCCTGACTCAGAGTGCTTCAGCCAAAACAAATCTGCATTTACAGCAGGACTTCTAGAAATGTTATTTAGCTCCTCCATCACCCTTACTAAATCCATTTCAACAGCATGGCAGGAAGAGTGTGTGAGGGATGTTGGAGTTCTTTCCACGCTTCTCCACATCTCAGCCAGAGCAACTGTAAAGAGCATTAAGCATATGAATATAAAGATCCACTTGGGGCTCCTCTGAGGAGTCACTGTTTTAAGTGAAGGGATTTCTTCAAGCCTCACTATCTACTCAGTATCTTAAGCATGACTCTCATGTTTTCACTCTAATTATGCCGATCTTGTAATTACACAGCGAGAAAGAAGGATCCTAATAGAAGCATTAAGGCTGACTTGACTGATCTAAGTGGATATAAAATGGTGAATAAGCCGCTGAACTCTGTTGCTGCAGAGTGTCGAAATATGAGGTTTTCCAGGGAGCAGCTGGTAAGATTCAAGTTGATGGCGCGTGTAAAAGCACCTCCTCTGGAGCCTGGCTGAAAGACGAGTGACTAGAGTCATATTGTGGTTCAGAACGGAGAGAAGAGAGTGAAATAAGATGTTTGACTCATGCTAGTAAGTTCACTATCGTTGTTTTAGAGGGCATGCAAAATTCTGTACAATTAACATCACAAATGGCTGAAGAATTGCTACATGAATTTTCGGATTAGAGCACTAGCTGGCTATTAACCTGCTAGCTGGAGCGAGTTTAGATACTGTGTTTGGAATACATCAATGGCATCACAGTTATAAGATTCTGGAATCCAACACTGCATTCACAAACAGCTAGAACACAACTGTGTTGGTTGCAGGTTTCAGCTTTAACTTAATTAATCGTCTTAACTATGAAAGCAAACACAGAGACCTCTATTACTTAAATCTCTGATATGTCATCTGGAAGGACAATACACTCTTTTGAGGAACCAGTCATCATACTGGTCAATAAAGCGTCAATTTTTCATAACACACGTACAGTAAACCTGGCATACAGCATATGCCATCTTAACATAGATTTTAAAAGAAAACCCAACATTCATCAATCTGTATCCTCAGTATTTATTGTCACCAGTGAGCAAATCTTGATTTGGCTAATAGCACAAGGCTGGCGTAATATTGGCATTGTTTCGTGACATATCAACTAGAGATGCACGGATTGCAGTTTTCTTGGCCTGTTACGTTTTGTTTTGAAGTGTGACCTGCCGATTTTTGACTATTCCAGTTTTCTTGTTTAAGAACTATAACTGATACAAGCAAAAATCTACTTTTCTTCAATGCAAAATATTCTTTTCATAATAAAAGAAATTATTAAACTTTACAAATTCCCTCAAATTGGGGTAAGTTACAGGATCTTCTCTCCCTTAAACTGAAAATAAAGTGCTCCGCTACTGGAAAGAGGTACAAATAATTAAATGAAATTAACTTTACTAAACAAAAGTAGGTGCAGCAGATTTATATAACAACACACGTGTCAGGTACTTATATTGTTTTCCAGTATGTTTATAAATTCACCAGATAACAAGACATTGACCCTTTTTTTCTTTTTCACTCGTCTTTATAATTTTCCTTGTAACTGCTTTGATCCTTTGCTCATACCGAGGCTTCCACCTTGTGGCTGGAACTGAGCTCTCAGTAGCTTTAGCTTGAGCTGCCTTGCCTTTGTTAGCTTCTTTAAAATGTCCATGTTCAGCTGGGTGAGGGTGATTTTAAGTGTATGATCAGGTTTGTTGTTACGAATGTTTTTTTGTGGTGGTCCCCCTACGGTTTACTTTGGTGAACTTTGTGTCTTCAGTCACAATAAAAAGCTTCCATGCTAATGACATGTTAATGTTGTTGTTGTGCGTGCATGGACCGGCTTATGTGAGACTTATGTGAGACTTGGGATTTAACACCCATGAGCCTGCTTAAAAAAATGTGGTTAGTGAGCACTACGTAGGCTATACACAGATAACAAATGTAGCCAAAATTCCCTTTCACAAATGTTTCTCTCTGATAACTGCAAACTAATTTACAAGTTCCAGAGTGTGCGAGTATGGTGTTTCTTTTAATGACTTAAAAGTACCAAATTAACAGGAGAGAAAATGATCTCATGTTGCAGGTTGCAACTTGCATGAAACAGGCCCCAGTTGTCCCAAAAGCCAACAGCAGCAACAGCACACTGGTGTAAATTTAGCTTCAGAGATAGAGTGACAAACAGGCTGTGTTTTGCTTGTGTGTAAGAGATCTCATATGGTGCACAGAATAAAAAGATATTGATCTCCAAACCCTGGTGAGTGCTTGCAAGCTAGCATTGCTGTTATGTTTTTCTGCTGACATGTGCATCAATAAGAACCATAAGATGCTTGGTGAAAACATGTTGGAGTGAGTTTAACAATATGAATACTTTGAAATTAATATTTAGAGAAAAATTGATGTGTTTTAGGATTTGGAGGGATCCAAACTGGCCACATTGGATGTGCGCAAGGCACATTCTATGCCCTAAAGTGGACTACTAAATATGAAATTGCTATGACTCCTACACTACTATTGTAGTGTACTGACGTCAGCATCCTCGAATGAATGCTGAAACTCTCTAAAGTCACTGTTAGATTTTAAAGATGGATGCTGGAGTCAGTCAAAAAAAAAAAAATCATTAATAAAACACTTGTCTTTACAGTACATGATCATAAATGAAATTGCTTTATATATAATCATTTACTGTTGCAGATCCTTGTCTTACCTGTAAAGGGTAAAGTAAGTCTTCCATCAAATGGTGAAAGCTGAGGGAGAACACTTCTCCCAGGAGGGCTCATTAAATTTGATTTTACTTTTGTTAACTCAGAATAAAGAAGGAAGACTTTTCTATGTCATTTCAGATATGCCTCAGATTGGAGATACAGTAATATGCCCCCACCTGATACAGTTGTGTATCATTTGGGGTCTGACAGAATATAATAATTGTAGATTATTATATCACTCCTTCAGAGGAGTGAGCACATCAGCGAGTCAGTACACTGATCACCCAGTTGGAAGGGCCGATCCCCATGTGGTCTTGTTAAGTATCTGGTGTTTGTTCGCTGAGGGTGTTCAGATAATAGAGGTTAGTATGACAACATGTTGTGTCTCATTGGCCTCCTTTCTGTGCGTAAGAAGACGATATTTGGTTCTGTACACACTGTTCAATATGCAAAATTATGTCATCAAAATAAGAGATTGACGCAACAACCATTGGCACGGCTCTGTATTGTTTGGAATAATTCAAAACAAGTGCCACCATTGTATTCTGTAATGTGTTTTGGTACCAATAAAGCTCAAAAAGCTACTTTTTCAATGCCTTACTCTTTCTCAGAGTAAGGCATTTTGCTAAATGAATGCTATATTCATTTAGCAAAAGAAGCCAAAGTTCTCACAAGCTTATTACTGTCTAAACATAAGAATATGGACAATAACCACCTAACTAAAAAAACCAAAAAATCCAAATTAACTACAGGAATCTAGGCAGCACAGTGGTGCAATAGTTAGCACTGTTGCTGTACAAGGAGAAGGTTCTTGGATTCAAACTCCAAGTTGGATGTGTGGAATTTCCAAGTATGTTTTCTTTGTGTGGCTTTTCCCTGGATAATCTGGCTTCCTCCCACTGTTCAAATACATGGATTTTAGGTTAGTCAGTCTTTGTAGAGACTGCCTCTTTTCCCATGACAGGTGGTTTTCATCAATGTTTACTTGTCTTTCTTCATTTTTTTAGTATATTTCCTTGGTCCAGTTAGTTGGTTTTCTCATGTGCCCCAAATGCCCTCCCTCTCTTTGCTTCCATGTTTTCATAATCAACACCTGACATGAAAGACTTATCCATGGAATGTGCCTGCAGTATACCTAATATGTGGTGTGGCAATCCCACATCCGTATCATACCTTCTCGTTTGCCAATAGGATTTCAGTCATCCTTCCCTCTTCTTTTAAATATGTTGTTGGCA
>VVAS01047153.1:0-13950 GCA_015103295.1 Ptychochromis oligacanthus
ACATTTAGGCACTACCAGGTCATAACAGTGGTTAAAAAAAAAAAAAAAAATCTTTTTTTTTCTCCTCACCTTTTCCTCATTCATCATATTGCTCCCCCTACCCCACACCAAACTGTGGATTTGCAGAATTGCTACACTCCAACTTTTTACTGCATAAATGTTCACAGAAGATTTATTAACAGAAGAACAGCGGTTGTAGGACCAAATGAAAATATAAATTCAGGCTGAGAGAACATTTTGTCACAGTAGGACTGCAGCAAAAATGAATATAAATTTGTTTTAATAGTTGTTCTACTCTACCAAGTGTGAAAGTAAGCTTTGTATCACTCACCAGTAACATTTCATTCACACAGGAGTGGAGAAGAAAACAAGCCATGGGGAAGAAGAAAAACACTGTCAATACCAAATGTTGAATGTTTTACTTTAAGTAGGATACTCTTAATGTCAGATTAGTTTGTTACCTCCCATCCTGAACTCTGGAAAAGATGAGAAAAGAAATAAAGCACATAAGAAGGGAATCAGGATAAATTTAATTTGCTACTACACTAATTCCCTTGTAGATTGCTGGTGATTTCAGGATTAAGTTCTCAACTCACTTGGTTGTAGACTTTATTGAAGGCATCTTGTAGCTTCCCATGGACAGTAGCCAGCTTTTTAAAGTCTCTGTTGGCTTCATGGATCGGCAGCAGAATCTTGTACACTTCATTTATGGCCTCATACATGCCAGCCTGTGGTTACAGCACAATTTAACACAGATTTTACATATCACGTGATAACACATCTGTCCTTCAGGCCATGTTAATGCTGTACCCTTGTGTTGTTTGTCTGTGAATGTGAGTCGTACCATGTTAAAAGAGGCAGCTGCTTGCTCGAGAAGGCCTACCAGTCCAGACTCACTGAAATACTTCCCAGCACAAATGCCCTCCTCCTCTGGCGAAAGAACATCATCAGATACTGCCGACTCCTCTAATATATTAGATGAAATATTCTACAACAAAAAGAGACAAGTCAGAATGGAAAAAGTTAATATGTGGTTATATGCCCGCATGTTTTATATATCCTTTAAGTAAAAATTTCATTTAGGCCCCAGTCACACAGGTCTAGAGACCCATCAGCCACCATCTGGCAAGCACAGGTAGAGAGGGAAAATGTATATTCCCCGACAAGTTGGTGAATGGCTGCTGGAGGTTGCTGGTAGTCGCTGTGAAATCGATTGCTAAAGCTCCATTCACACAGGCCTAGAGAACAGTTAGCGACCCCCTTGCAACCACAGGTCACTAAGGAAAAGTATATATTCCCTGACCGGTTGGTGAGTGGTAGCTAGAGGTTGCTGGCAGTTGCAAGGTGAAATTGGTTGCAAAGAGGTATACGGTGCTACACCAAAAAACTCCTTGCAATTGCTTTGGTTGCTGGCAGGTAGCGGCAGTTGCCTATAGTTTGCATGGAAGACACTGACTTGTCTGCAAACACTCGCCAACTACTTTCTCAGCGGTAGTGAAACTTTAAAAAAACTAGGACACAAACCTGAAATGGAGACTGTTTGATTTGAAAATAAAAGTTTTGCCTTTTAAAACATGTTGGTTGCAGTGGTAAGGCACAACTTTTACTTTGAAGGTGAATTTTTTGGTGCAGCTCCCTCTTTGTGACAGATTTCCACTAGTGACTGCTAGCAACCTCTCTCCAACCAGTTGGGGAATACACATTTTTCCCCAGCTACTGGAGTTTGCCAGGTGGGTCGCCGACCAGTTTATAGGCCTGTGTGACTGAGGCCTTAGATTTAAAACCTCTTTTTCAAGAGTGACCTGGCCAAGAGGGCAAACTGTTTGTAAGCAGAAAGACTTGCTAAGTTGTACACTATGCGCTGACCTGAAATGTGACACAACCGATCGGCAGGTAGCGGCAATCCTCCAGCATGTTGAGGTACTCCGCCACCAGAGCTGCACTGTGGACTAGACAGTGGGCCGCCTCAGCATGGTTCCCTCTCTCGGAGTGTTTCCCTGCCATGTTCTGAAGCCACGTCAGGCGCAAATCAGGGGAGTTCTGGTAGCCTTTGGCAATCCTGAAAATAAAAAATGAGAAAACATTTCAGGTTTTATTTTATTTTTGATTTACAGCCACTCTGATGATTCCAGTACCTGTACATTAGGTCAATAAGCATCTCTGGATCCTGCTGATGCTCCTTCATCTTCACAGTGTCAGTAAGAATCATGTGCAGGTTGAATACCAGATCCTGGACCTGCAATTTCAAATATGCATCCACCAAATTAAAAGATATCTTATCCATTCTACCAGCTCCAGCTTTGTACACTGAAAGCGGGATGATGGCTGTTGTGTACCTGCTCTGGGAAAGGTGTGTCACGCAGCTCTAGGTCCTCTTCAGCATACGTCAAGATTGTCTTCAGAGATCGACGAAGATGCTCTTCATTAAAGTTCTGTGATGTTCCCACCAGTGAGGACAGCGACATGGTGACCTGCATCTTTACTCGTGCAAAGTTCTAAAAACACAAAAATACAGCACATTATGACTTACAGCATCATTACATCTTCAATTTGTTGTATGACATGCCCCCAGCTATAAAAGAATATCAAAATATTTTACAGACGATACAAAACCAACATCTTAACATACATACATACATACATTTCCAATTTCAAAGTTCTGTCTCATTAGCAGGTAAAGAGATGCTGAGGCATGGCTTCTGACAGAGCCGACACTGCTGCTGCAGTGACGCAGGAGACGTAGGCACAGGTCTGCACAAAGCTCTGTGTCCTCTTCAAACAGCATCTCTGGGAACTACACACAGCTTCACTTTGAAAAGTTCACCTCATACACACAGACATTAAACATGATATTTGTTATTTTACTTTGAAATCATTTTTGCATGAAAATAAAACACAGATATGGTCGAAAATGAGGAAAAAATAGACAAGAAACTGTGCTGTTTCCTCTTGAAAATGTCTGAGGAGAATTATGCCAAACTATGACTACAACTAGGAGTAAACAGTTAAGTTAATAATGTTTCAAGATCAATTCGTTTTTAATTGCTGTAAAGGAGAATTAAAAACAATCAAAGACATGGTTACTTACTAAAACAAACTGCACTTACCTTGAAAACTAGAGCTCTCTGTGTATTGAAGCAATGCTGCAGAAAGAGGGCGCTCTGGTTGCCTGCCATGCTGTGGAGAAGTACTCTCAGCACTCCGCCTAAAACACTTTCTTTCAACTCTGATGCAACCACAGTCTGAAAGAGGACAGGGACATAACAAACTAGAGCAAGGGGTGTTTACATAAAAAGACAGCACTGTGTGTTAACCACTGGACAGGGGCATCTAAATGGTGTTATTTACTTCTCATTGTTTTACCTTGACTACAATTTCCAGTGTGTCCAGTACTATGAGAGAGGCCTCAGTAGCTAGGTTTCCATCCACCACAGACTCCTGCTCCACCTCAGCCTTAGTCCTGAAAGGTGTTATTATACAATCATGTTAGACAGAAACATTTGACCTAAATTCCAATCCAGAAATATTTGTAATTTTCACAACAATGTGAACACAAAAGCTAAATGTGTAAGTCTGTAAAGCACATACTTGTCGACTCTATCTGCATTTGTTCTCCAGTGAGTGACATTCTTTTTCCACCTAACGTTCTCCTGGCTGCCATAAGGGCTCCTTTCTGTAAGAGTACAAACATTTCCATAAGCACCACACACATAAACAGCTACAGACAGGCACAATACAGCACAACACTAATGTGCTCTCATGCTTCTTACCTCTGTGCCGGCGGACCATCTCCTGACGGGCTCCGATTGTGCCCAGTATGGCTTCCTCAAGTCGTGCCTTCATGTCCTGAGACTTTTTAAATGTCAGGCTGTTGATCCGCTCCAGAGTCTTCTTCCCCTACAATGTCCACCAAACATCACAGGACAAACAAATCACATGTAAGTAAAAATGTACTGAACAAATGAGGCAAAGATACCTAAGAGAAAAAAAAACGATACTAAAAGTCTATGTAAATGAAGTAATGTAGTGGAACTGATTACAAAACATAACTGGAGTGAAAAAATGGTAAGAAATGAACTTTAGAAAGGCAAACAATTTAAAAACAAACACATAAAAATAGCCTCATGCACTATTAATCATTAATAGAGTAATCTCTGCTGAATAAACTGCTACCTGATGTTCAGTACTATGCAAACAGTAATGTAAAATACAGTAGTAACGTGGACATGATGTCTGAACTCAAAGTGCCTCAGTGTACATTGCATTATGTATGATGTATCATAACACAAATGCCTTTCAGCAGCAGAAATGAAGGCAATCTCATCCAGCTTAGCAAAGTCAGCAGTAATTGACTTGCACAGCTCTATTATTTGCTGCCACAGACATCACTCTTTTTGCAATGATGATTAAACCAAATATCATTTCCATAGAAAAGTTAATTAAACCATGAATGGTCTTTGTTAACTAATTACCTTCATAAAAAGCCCATCAAACAGGAAGAAAAGAAGAAAACTAAATGTAATCTATATTTGTTCTGAACAAGCTTTGTGTGGGAAAATGAATTTGGTGACAGTGCCTATTTATTATACCTTGTATTCAAAGCAGGACACACAGAGATGCAGCAGATCTAGCAAGCGGTTTATTTGCAGTACAGACAAATCTGACACCCAACGCTCCAGGAGAGCTGCATCTGCATTCTTCAGCACCCACAGGAAACACACCAGCAGAGTTCTGCTGCACTCGGCGGACAGAAAACTGGACTGGCGCCCCGCCTGGTAAAGACAAACACACAGAAACTCACTGCCAATCTTGTAATTCACTTGAGTATAGAATAAAATGGCTGTTTAGAGAAAGTTATGAAAATGGACAGAGAGACACCTACAGGCAAAGAGGAGCAGTTGTACTTCAGTTAAAGAACAATGTGAAAAGAATGCAAATGCTATTTAAATGAGTGTTTGTGTGGCGTGATTGTCTGTCACACCAAAGCAGCAGCCACCCACACAGGCCGTTCTGTGACCTGTCAGTCTGTAGGGCCCAGGGGAACACTCTGACCCTTGCTGCTATCACTTACCACTGTGGGCAGTGCAAATGGGTTGGCTTTGGCATGCTGCAAAGGGGAGCCAGCAATTGCCATGGCAACAGACTGACTGATAGTGTTGCCACTGTCTGGGTCAGCATCGTCAGCGTGGGCGGAGGCATGGCGGACCCGAGAAGGCGAGGACTCTGCAAGGAAATAAGAAAAGCACTCTCAGGTACAATAACACTGCAAATAAAACAACAGCATCTTGAGGAGGCGGAAAGCAATATTTATGGGTTGCATATATTGTAGTGCTGACCAGAGAAGTCATGGAGCTGATGCAACGTCTCCATGACGATCGGGATGAGTGGCAGGTAGAGCTGAGCCACGTGGGTTCTGACCTGAGGGTCCTTGTAGCGAGGGTCTGCATCATGGCTACACAACAGGGAGTGAACGGCACTAATGGCCTTTTTGTGAAGGAAGAAAACCCTGCGGGTGATAAACAAATTCATGTCATCTCTGCCATATCTCATACTAAACATACTGTATATATTTTATTTCATGTTAAAGATTCAATTTATGTAAAGTCTTGATCAGTGTATGTACAGATACTACAAACCCACCCTTCACCATCAGGGTCGAGGATGAGTGAGAGCTCAGACAGCAGCAGCCCGGACAGGAAGTGCTGCTGGCGAAAAGGGACAGAGAGTTCAAACATGGTGGCCACGCCCTGGTCTTGCACCATACTGGAAAATGCTGAACTCTGTGGATAAAAGAACAGATAGTTAAGATGACAAAGAATAATGTAGAAATAAAATACAAGTGTGAGTTACACTGATGTTGTGCAATGGTGTGTGTATGATCACAACATGAGTTATTCACAGACTTTTGACGACTCTGCCAATTTAACACTTTTGGTTTGTGTTAGTACTGTTTCTGTTGACAGGATGGTGGTATTTTTGTTTCTTCATTTCATTCAGTCACTATGTGCTTTCTGTTTTTTTTGTTTTTTTTTTAAACCATGAGTGAGGTGGCTGTTACATTCCTTGACACCAGCTGTGTTTGTGTTAAGAAACTTTAGTCAGCTATGATGGCCAGAACAGAAGAGTTGGAATTCAAGAAATATGCTCCCAAAATGAAATGTACAGTAGCACATTCTTTCCTTGGCAGACTCAATGGCTGCATAAAACATTACGAGGGGCCACGATTGAGGACACTGACGATATTCATATACACTGGTGTGTGTGTGTGTGTGTGCGCGCACCTGGGTTGACTGCATTTAATCTAGAATATTTTGTTTACTTGCAAAGGGACTGCAGATGTAAATTAGCAACATTTCAATGCATCTATTCTCTTTATGTGAGATTAATATTTTCTTATAAGTGGTACATGATAGATAAATATAATCTGCTGCAGTACCTGTGAGGTGGTGGAAGAAGTGGAGGGTGAGGGGGAGGCTGGAGGGCTCAGGATTGAGCAGGGCAAGTTGAGGATGACATAATGCTCATGGCTGCAGATGATACGAGTAAAGTCCATCCTCAGGGCATTCAGAGAGCTGGGATTTTGAGCTGTGTGCAACTTGTTGGCAATCTGTTTAACAAACAATTAGATGGAAGACGGTAAAAAGATACAGTAGTGTGTGTGGGAGTCTTGGAAGATATGAGATTACAGGAAAATGGGGAGGAGTGCAATGGGGACCTGTTTGTTGTAGGAGCGGATGAGGTTGAAGACAAAGCCCCGGTCCATGAGAGACAACAGGTCATTCAGGAAGAAAGCTAGACTGCTATTTAGCCTCTCCACAAGCTCCACATCCTGAAAGAGGAAAATTCATGTGAGCGAAAGAGGAAGAGCCTTGGTTTACATTATATTAGTTTGTATATTAAGTTTGAATCAACCAACAATGCTCGAGGAATGTATAAAAGATAAGGCAGAAAAAATAAACAAAGGCACCACTGTCATTTTTGTTGGTTAGTGCACTAAACTCTCTATTAAGAAGTTGACTCAATTTCTTGAATATGAGGAAGCTTTGAGGATTCTGTACCTTGTGGTATCGGCTGGCAATGTCTGCACTGATGGCACACACAAGCGCAGCGATGTCATCCACAAAACGGTCTGGGAACCGCTGACGCCTGGGAACATCCAGTTTTGAGGTCAGGAATAAGTGATTGGCCATGCTCTTTGTCTGTAGGTGGGAACGAATAAGAAAATGTTCTTTTTTCTGCTCTAATAATAGCTCCTACAGTTTGCATACCTTAAATCTTGTTTTACTGTTTTCTCTTTAGATTTGTACTACTGAGAAACTGGTGTAAAATTACTATAAGGCATACTGACCATCAGCTGGAAGAAAAACCAAGCTTGGTGCAGCGCTGCTTCCCTCACTGTGCTCGTGCTAACCACCCACTGTAAAGCCAGCTCCTCATGGAGCAGCTAGATATAGAGCAACAACAAGAAAGTTTCAGATTACATGAGGAAACGATTTCAGAGTTTAGTTGAGTTATCATGAGATATATATTCTGAACTCATGAACATGAACTGTAACTGTGGTTTATGAAGGCTTAAAAGATACTGTTGGCTAGTTATTCAAGACAAAACACAAACATACAAATGTGCAAATTTTCACATCAACTCATGCGTAAACACAAATATTAAAATGATGTGAATGTTCATGAATGGTATTGATACTGGAGGTTGTTGAATGTTATGATATCAAAATGTGTTAGTTTGTCACTTTTACAGTTAGTTAGATGCCAGTTTTACCTTCTTTGTAATCTGCCTTGTGGGAACTGAAAACAAAGCCACGCTGTCCAGAAAGGCAGACATGCGATTGCAGCTGCGGTCGTTTGCCTGACATGGAGTGATGGTGAGGTGAACACACAGAGATGATGACAAAGTGATGTGAAAATGGGTGCATGGAAATGGGTGGGTGACCAGAGAACTTTCTATGAACTTCTAACAAGCTGCAGGCAGAACTTGTGCCTGTTAGGCAGCAGACAGGATATATTGGGAGTAGATAAAAAGGTGTGACAGGTGGGCTGAGGCTAGCAGAGAGAGAGCCAGTCACACACAGATGCAACGAAGGTAAGAAATGACCCGCGAGAGTAGATGAGAGGCAGGATGAGGAGGTGAAGGTGAGGATGAGGTGAAAGAATTTGGCACCTGCTTGAGCTCACAGCTGGAGTTGGGGTTCCGGCGTAGCACAGATCTGGCGCCCCCGGGGGCATAGGCAGAGTTTACCCAGGAATGGGAGCGGTCAATGCCCTGCCATAAGCCACCAGAGACACACAAAAACACAGTGTGGCAAGAGGCAAGAGCACAGTGAGTTAAGAGAGGATAATCACCACACAAGACATTATTTAGAGGAGAAAATCAGGAAGGAACAAAATAAAAGTGAGGAAGAAAAGAAAGCGGGGGAGGGGATAACAAAGGACTGAAACTGTATGAAACACAAGGGATAGAAGCATTACTGCATTGTTGTCTAAGCAGTTTGGCAAACTGTTGGCACAGAGTTCTCAGTCAACCTGAGCTTATTGAATCAGTCCAGATAGTCCAGAAACTATCATTAAAACAAAAGAACAGAGTGATATTGGCTAAACAGAAACTGGAAATATGGCACACGGTGTTTCATAAAAACAGAAAACACAGATCTGCTTTTTTGTGCAGCTGGACTGTAAGAACATTCATATATATATATATATATATTTTTTTTTTTTTTTAACAGAGTGCATAATATTTAAGAGCTCAGAGCTATCCAGAACTATCCAGAACTCCTAAAACAAATAAATTCAAGGTTTTAACCACTTTAATCTCTTTTAAAAGGATTTTGACTGGAGCGGAGCAGCTCACCTTGCTCCCCATGATCCTTTGAACCTCTTCATCAGGAGAAACTGGTGTGCTAGCCAGGTCTGGGTTGGAGTTGCTTATACTTTTGGAACGGGAAAGTTGCAGACTGCTCGGGCGGGCTGTTGCCTTTGATAAGGTAGCGTACTGCATTGGCATCTCATAGGATTGGGTGCCTGCTACTCGGGGAGAAGGAAAGTACAGAGATCTTAGGAAATGGACTAAAAAATATCCAAAAATCTGACTTCCTGTGGTCCGGCAAAAGCTTGTTTTTGGTTCTTCTGACTGCAAATCAAGGTTTCACAGTCTGGTGGCTCACCTGCTGGGGGCAAAGTAGGTTCGGCAGTGGGCAGGCGGAAGCAGTAATGGATATAAGATGCCAGTAGATTGTTGCGGCCATGCTGATCTTGGTTCCCTTCCAGGTTTTTGTGGATCTGATTGACCAATAAAGCCATAGCTTCAAAGGCAGCCCGACCCAGGTTCACTGTAGATAAATTGAAAATGAGAATCTTAAAAGTCAGAACTTAAAACAACAGCTTTAAAAATAATGCTTCACCTAAATGTTACCACAATTTTATGTATTTTACTAAATTGGATCTAGAATATTTGTTGCTCTGTTACAAGTCAAACAGTTCCTGGATGTACAGTAAGATGCTAAAATAAAATTAAACAGTTCTGTTCTTCATATATTTAACAACAAATAGTTATCAATAATCATCATACTATCTACTCAAAAATTAGAATTTGCATTTTAGCCTAGTTTGCAAAACAGCACTTCATATTTCCAAAACCAGAAGCAATGTAAAATAATGTTAACAGTCTGCTTACCAATTTGGCCTGCAATGACTGGAGGGTAGACAATGAGCTGAATGAGTTTGTTGAGCAGCTGATGCAAAAACCTGACACAGGTATCGAGCAGAGCCCCTCTCAGTGCAGACATGCTGGCCTTCAGCTCCCCCTCCATATTTGCCTCGGTTATGATGACGTCCTTCAGACGGAAAGGGAAGGAGTATTCTTCCAGAACATACACTAAAGTGAAGAATTTATCCAGGTGGGAGTCCTAGAAGTACAACCACACTGAATAATAAGTAACAGCTGATACTGGTGAACTTTGTTTTGGCAGCACACCTGAAATTCTAGGAGACGTTTAATGCAAGGTCCAGAGTGTTTCTGACCTTCCCTTTCTAAGTCTCTAAATCTAAGCGTTTTTAATATGAGTTTAAATAAATCTAAATGCTGAACTTACAATGCTCAGAGCTAACAAGAGCTATCCAGAGCCAGTTGGCTCTGAGCTCTGGATAGCTATACCTTTAGCCACTTTGCCTTTGTTAGCATCTTTAAAATGTCCATGTTCAGCCAGGTGAGGGTGATTTAGGTGTCTTATTAGGTTTGTTTTTTCAAACGTTTTTGTGGTAATCCCACCTGTGGTTTACTTTAGTGAACTTTATGTCTTCACTCAGTTAGGAGCTTCTATGCTAGCATGTGGCTGTGAGTATGCGCAGGCGTGACTATATGCCTGCACCGCTGTGCGTGTGTTGCACATGCATGAAATGGGCTGGCTCGTAATCGGACATACGTGAAGCTGACCAGCCGGGCACCAGTCAGGGCTGAGAATGATGGAAATCAGCTGATTCTGGTCCGTGTCTAGTCGATCGGTGCATGTCTACCTTTAACCACTAAAAGTAACTGCTATGCTCCCATTTCTATAGACTAACATCTTTACACCTTCCACCAATGCTTTGCAATCTGGGTGGCCCTAAATTGAGCCCTTAAGGATTTGAGATTTTTATTTTTTTGTTTTTCATGTTTTTGAGCACTGTTTTTGCATATAGAAACAGCCTTAAAGGGTTAGTTGAACTATGAAGGTCAATGAAGTTGCAAATGCATTGTTTATATGACTAAAAACATTTAAGATTTAATTTAATGATTTTTAAGGTCTTCATGATAGTAAATTTTAGACATTTATAGTACTTTTTAAGGACCCATAGACACCCTGTCATACCAATTGAGGTCTGTAGGAGGAAAAAGAACATGAAGCAGCAGAAACATCAGTATAAGAAGCGTATTTGTGTACCTGAGTGTGAACCGAGGAGGCCGCTGTCACCTCGACATTGAACACACCTTTGTGATTATCCACCCACTTCATGCCTGGGAGCTGAACCTGCCAGAGAGTGACATCCAACTCATTTAATACTCGGTCACACCACAAAGGAATAGGTGCTGGAAGAAGAACTAATATTCACACAGTCTCTTCAAACACACTTACGTCAGGGGTGAGCACAGAGTAGCTAGCCGGGGGCTTTTCCACAGAGACGGGCAGACTGAAGGAGCCAGTGCGTAGTCTGCCATGCTGCATCAGAGGGATCCACTGCAGGCAGAAAAAAAAGACACGCGATCTCTTACAGATGGCAAGACAACAGACACCGGTATTGAATAAGTGAGTGAGTGTGTGGGTGAAAGTATTCAATGAAAGCCAGCTGAAGGAGTGCACTCACAGTGTAGCCCACAGGGGTCTCCAGAGGAGTGTTCTGTTTGGGCTGGCAGCTGATGTGGTAGAAGGTGAACAGCAGGTGGTGGTTGTCTGTCAGATTGGCAGGAATCTTCATCTTCATCTCCTCATAGAACTCAGGAGATCTTATGAGCAAGGGTTAAAGACAATATTCAGCAAAGAAAAGAAAAGTTGGGCAGACTCAAGCAGAGGGTTAACAGGTGAGTGAGCCTTACTTGTTATGGTAAATGACAGGAGTGTATGCCTCTTTCATGAACTCAGCACAACTTGACTTTCCAAAGATGACCTGGTTAAAAAAACAGGGAATGAATCTTCCATGAACAATAAGAGGTTCAGCATCACCACAATTGTATTCAAGCACAAATCAAGTACCGTTCACTCTGGAACTTATACTGTTAGTGGCTGATTCAATTTTTCAAAGCTCTGAAAACTTTTCACTCAAAATTCTTTTTAAACCTAAAAGATTAAATCACTCATGTAACTCCTAACCAATTTAATACATTTTCCTTTGTGCAACAGGCATTATTCATAAGCCTATTCCTCATGAATTTTTCAATTCTAATACCATTTGAATTTCTGAAATCAGAATGGTTTACATGGGGCAATAACTTTATAGTGATGAGTCACAAAATTCAACATTTTGATTATTAAAGACTAACCATCAAAATATACCAGCAAACCAACAGGGATTTGGAATAAATAAAAGAATGAGTGAATTTCAAAAAATTATACTGGATGAGTAGTCTGAGAAGTTTGTTTGGACATTTTGATGCTTTCTCTGGAGTGAGTTGTCTCTATTGGAATAACTGTCTCAGCCACAGCCATGTTACATAAGAAGCAAAGTATATCCTTTCCACCTTCCAGCTCTACATGGGATTAGTGTTTGATATGCAAAAGAAATATTCTGGGTGGAGTGCCACTTATAGTAAACATTTTATAGTGTGCGCTCTAAAAAAATCAGAGGGATAACATGAAAGATGTGCTGCAGGTCATGAAACATAACTAAATTCTCTTTCCTTTGCTGCTCACAAATATGTTCCTTTGAAGTTTATTCTACCAAAAAGACAGCATATAGTATTTCACTGCCTCAAGCTGTTCTTTGTGCCTGGGATTTCATTTTCTTGAGAACATTGTGGTCACATTGCTTGATTATCCTTGAGTGTAACTCACCGGTAAAGCTTGACTGGGGTCCTCTCCTGCCATGAACTGTACCTTCACAGCAATGTTCCTCACTGAGCCCTGACGGCTGCTGAAGTTCAGACTTCGTGGGTAAACATACAGCAGGTTCCTTAGAGGCAAAATAATCCGAGAGAAAGAGAAAGAAAGGAATTTTAAAAGACTGCAAAGCCATGAAGGAATACTCAGTTCCTGTTATGTCAACATTTGGCAATAATATCGTATTTCATTTGTATTAATAATTTTTCACAACCTACAATATATACAACAATCTTATACTCAGAAAAGACAGGACCACAAGTGTGCACATGGCAGGAGTGTGACCCAGTCCTGGCTTCACTCTGTGAAAGTCACCTTAACTCCTGTCCAAGTTAAACATTAGAGGTAACTCTTGTTCATATTTCAAACAGCTGATTTTAGTCACTTGTAAAGAGGCACTGACTCACCATAGAATTATATGTGACTGACATAATAATCAACTACATTTAATGCACAAAATATGTTAGGGTTCACTGTTGAGATTATATTTTCTGTGTTAAACAAATGCTACACACATTGTTATGCATGTTGTATGTGTTTGTGACCTCAATGACAAAATTAGTATCTCATGAGTTAAACTTCAAGGGAAGGTCATTGAGACAAAGGCCATGGACAAGACCTGTGATCGAACCAAAACTGAGCTAATGTTTTACTCCGGTATTGCACGTCCACATCCAATATAAGGTGCAGCCGCCACCCTCCAGATTCATCACCGAGGGGCTGATGATGCTGCTATGACAGACAAATGCTCGTTTATAGCTTTCATTTTTAATTTGTGAAATTATATGTCAAACAAGCTTTACTCTCCACAGATTTTATTGCTGGAAGATAAATCAGAAATATCTTTTGAACATCTGAGAGAACTGAGACAGCAAAATTTAGTATCACAATGATTTGGAGCCTGTGTTTGCTTTTTGTGGCCGGAGCAGTCCATGCAAGCCCGGTCAGGAAGACCAGCAAGATGGAATACAAGGTTGCACCACAAGAAGAAGTCAACGTGCTTATGTTTGGTGTCATACAGTTCAGTGAATCCCTAAACTATGTTTATGAAACCACTGAGGCAAAGATAGCAAAAATCAGCCGGTCTTTGAAGAACCATGAGGGAACTCTCCAAAAGCTGGGGGAGCAGACTGAGCAGGCTGCAGAGGTGGAGAAACAGATGAAAGACGTGATACAGCTGCTACAGGTATGAAAACAAAGAAATATGTAAACAACAGATTCCACTAGTGAAGCTGAATAGTCGTGGTATTAGGGGACAACAATCAAGGTTCAATCTAAGTACAACATGTGGGAACAGAGAAAAGTTGAGGCAGAATGCATGAAGTCACCATCAGATTAACAGGAACAGAGGGAGAGGGGGGGAGAGAGAGAG
>VVAS01047161.1:0-11526 GCA_015103295.1 Ptychochromis oligacanthus
ATGCTCCCAACTTTGTGGGAACAGTTTGGGGATGGCCCCTTCCTGTTCCAACATGACTGTGCACCAGTGCACAAAGCAAGGTCCATAAAGACATGGATGAGCGGGTTTGGTGTGGAAGAACTTGACTGGCCTGCACTGAGTCCTGACCTCAACCCGACAGAATGCCTTTGGGATGAATTAGAGCGGAGACTGCGAGCCAGGCCTTCTTGTCCAACATCAGTGTCTGACCTCACAAATGTGCTTCTGGAAGAATGGTCAAAAATTCCCATAAACACACTCCTAAACCTTGTGGAAAGCCTTCCCAGAAGAGTTGAAGCTGTTATAGCTGCAAAGGGTGGGGCAACATCATATTAAACCCTATGGATTAAGAATGGGATGTCACTCAAGTTCATATGCGTGTGAAGGCAGATGAGCGAATACTTTTGGCAATATAGTGTATATTGGTAATCTGTGAAATCTGTGAAATTACAGCTTATTGCAGGAATAAAATTTTTCTTTCATTACTGTTTTTGGTCTTATTTCAATATCATAAAGTTAGGAAGATAAATAATGTGAAAATCTGCCTGTTACTGTGGACATTAAAATTTCTGATTTGTCATGATTATTTTGTTATTACATGAGCACTTGATGGGCTGTGTTCAACTACTCTTCACCACTTGAACATACAGGGAGTTTATATGTCAGTACTGTTGTTTCCTCCTAAATATTTCCAGCTACTTCTTCTTCATGTTTCCTTTTTTGAATTTCAAACAAGAAGAGAATGGTTCAACTCAAAGAGAGAAAGCCCACCGCTAAGTAGGGTTTTGGAGGCAAAATGCCAATGCAGATACGCCATGCACAAGTATAAATGCTGGCAACTGCAGTGGACACTTGCGTAGGCGACGTCGCAGGCTCTACAAAGATTCACTGCAGAAGTATGAATTAAGCTCTAGAGCCAAGCACAATTTCATGCGCCAGAATCTTGTTATTACCACCTGTGGCCATAGAGGCCGCTGTTGCCAATGCTCAGGAAAAGTCACATAGTGTTGCTTTATCTTTGGAAGTAGAGTTATAATTGCTCAAATCAGCATTTAAGAAGGTTTTTCTGCTTGTCCAACCTGTAGCAAGGTAAGGTATTGTAAATATAAACCAATGACTTGAAAAACTATTAATTCCTTTAGCATTAAATGCTCTAAAATAGTTTTTTGTGTGTATATACATACATAGATGTGTACAGAAATGAAATGAGTTAGACTGCCGAAAAAAAAATCATAAGAAATGAACAAATATGCACTTTATATAAAAGACAAATTTCAAATTTGGAAATGTTTTTCACAACATATTTTAAGACATTTCACCTCAGAGGACGAATTCCTTCCTCTGAGAACAAGGAAGAAACCCCTTCTTCTCAGAGGAAGAAGGGGTTTCTCCTGTACTTTAAGGAGAAAGTACAGTAACTTTCTCCTTAAAGTTTAGAATTTAATCACTGACCAGCAGGTCCACACCAAGACCCCGAAGTTAAACTGAATATCTGCTCCTGCTCACTTGTTATACATTTACAAGAGCCATGCTTCAGCTTTGCCTGACCACACACACCCACTGTTGCTGGTTTACGCATTACATGTTGAAGTCCGATTAAGGTCTGTATGTACCGTATCAGCAGACACCCGCACTCACAGTTACATATGTACATGTATGCTTGATATATTTGAGCCTACGGGGCTTATAGAGGAATGCCAAACTGCTTCAGTTCTGCATGAGGATATGTTAATTATCTGAGTGCGTATTCTTGACCTGCTCGTGAAGAAGCATCACTGGAGTGCATGTAGTGGCAGGTATCTTTTAAAGGCTGCTAAGACCCTTAAGCAGCTTCCCATATCAGCGCATCTGAAGGATATTTCCGATACGTGAGGCCACACTCAAACTGTGTGTATTTGTGTAGAACTTACTCAACAAAACTGCTTAGAAATGGCATGCCTAGGTAACACAATAGTTAAACTCTATTCAGGGTTAAAAAATTGCCACTTTTTATAAAGGAGGTTTAGAACTGACTGGTTTTGAAGGGATGGTGTGTGTCTGCATTTAGAACTACCTTGATTAGTTTAAGAATTCATTAAGATCAATTTTAATAGTATTTAAGAATTCATTATAATCAGTTTTAATAATGTTTTTGTGGTGTGTAAGCAAAGATTTGTATTTAAGTTTGCAATAAACAATAACTCAGTTTAATTAATTCACAGTTCACATTTTTTTTAAAGGGAAAAAGTTTGTTCCCTGAGGCCAGTTTAAGTGGATTATCTTGAGTGCTAATCTCTACTGACCCAGCATTGGTTCTCACACAAACAGCTCGCCATTTGGATTTATTAGCAGACAGCCTGACCATCACTGTGCTTTCTACTCACATGCCCCTACATGTCCAGGATAAAGCCAAGTCCCCCCCGAGGGTTCAGGTCTTCAACACTTCACATTAGCAATCCACCAGCTGGCTCAACTCGCTCTTATCTGTTATCTCTTTGATCTTTCCCCAGATGTGTCTTTGTGTGTACTGGTAAACGTACGGTAATCAGCTTATCCATTAATTACATTAATACAGGTATATGCCGTTAAATACATGAACGATATGGCGTGCCCTTCACGTGTGAAACATGGCCTAGTTTTATGTCCCAGTGTGCACCACTGCACCTGGCTCAGCTGAATTGGCTGGAAGCTTAAATAAAGTGAAGTGGGTGAGCACAGAGAAAATAGGAGTGCTGAGCTAATTGAAGCCCTTGTGTTCCCTTCCTGTGGTAAAACCCACACTTAAAGACAGAAATGCTTTGCTTTAGGTAGCTTATTAAGTCACAAGTGGAAGAATATTGGTCTACAGTTTAGATTATAGAATAGTAGGACTTTTAGCTTATCTATGTCAATTAATGTCAGAGCTACTCATTAAAAATAAATGATCATCTATATCACCCACAGTCTGTAGGAAACAGTTGATAAGTAGGTATTCATTCAAGGCTAAAAATAGACAATTGTAATTAGGCAAACTCCCATCCTTTTTCTTCTTCTCAATGGGCCTGATGGTGGTATTATCACTAGCATGCCCCTCCAAACAGCATAATTATAGACTAAATTTTCCCTGCAGGATTGATTGCATTTCTAAATCTTGTTTTGCATTTTACAGCCAATGCTAAAGTTGTAAAGCCCACCTGCTGCATTTTATCGCTTTGCATTTGCTATAAATATATAATGCTGTCCAAGTAAATGTGCGTATAAGTTAGAGGCGACGAGCCAACAAGCGATTTTATTATACTGTAACCCATCATCATGTTTGTACCATGCATATCCGATTCATTTAAGAGAATTCTTTAGGATAAACGACATTGACTGTCAGGTTGTCATGCTATACCTGCTATAAATAATGTTTTAATAGTAAGACAGAGTAACAGAAAACCAAAATGCATCAATCTTATGTCAGAGTAAGAGAGAGAGGCAAAATGCAGAGAAAAAAATGGTTCTATCTGAAAATATAGAGTTTAGATATTTTGGATAATATTGGTTACTGATTAAAAAAAAAACCTTAAGAATCTCTTCATTTGAATCTCTGTCACATCACAGTTTTCGATAAATCACATTTCACATGCTTGCAGGGAATAGCACATAGTCACAAAGATAAAAGAAAACATGTTGCAAGAAGAACTGAATATATTATTATGCATACCTATGCACACTTCGCTGTGTCACTTCAAGCATATGATGAAAGGTGACATTTGAAAGCGCAGAGAAGCGCCCCAAAGGAAAGGACCCTTTTGTTCATTAACAATGCAGTTCAGAGCATGTGGTAGTCTTTTACTTTTACTAACCCACAGTCAGTGTTTGGCTTAAGTCCCCTTTGACCTCTGTCCTTTAAACCTGCTGCCCTTTCCAGTGGGGCGAACTGAGGTGGCGCCTCGGTACCGGGTGTCAGTCATGACCAACTGCCTTAAGTCTTTGTGATGCAAACACTTAGGTGACTGACAGAGAGCAAGTAGTTTAAATTTTAAGCGGCCATTAAAAGTCAGATAAACCCTGAGGAAAACCTTCATGCAAATGATTCTTAAGTAATGGGCCCAAGTTTGATGTCGCTGCACACGAGAGTTAAACATTAGAGGGTTCCTACCATTGTCTTCAACTGTGAAGTAGAAGATATCACTTGTGGCGTTGCTCCCATCCAACAGCACATAACAGATCTTCATATCATTGATATCAGCTGTTTGTATGAGCAAAAAAGAGAAATGTTAGCTGAAAGGACAACTGTGACGACTAAGCCGATTTTAAAGGTTTTTAGTCACAGTCCTGAGTCTGCAGCTAAAATGAGCCATAGGATAAATGTTTTTAAGCATTCAGTACTGTTTTAGGCAAAATCCAAAAGTGTAGTTTACAGAAATATATCTAAAATTATTTTATGTGGATTGTAGCAGTCATTTTAATATAATTACTATTAGTAGCAGCTAATTGTTTTAACTGGATATTATTTATCCTTTGCATTCATTATAATGTTTCACTAGTTATAAAGAGCTACTTTTCTGTTTTATACATACAGTTGATATAACTATTTGGAGTTGTGTTTCTAGACTTCTTATGAAAATATATTCTAACCACTCAATTAGCTCTGCTTTCATCTGTAACAAATCCTGGGAAAATAACTGGATTTTTATCAACAATATCCTCCATTATGTTCATCTGCTACTTGCCAACACTCTTGCTGCGTGATGCTTAAAATTAAAACAACAGTTGTAGGTCATAAATTCAGAACAATTTAGGGCTTTCCTTCATAATTCTCAAATCCATTTAATCTAATTTTAATGTCAAAATACTGATTAGGAATCCTTACATTTGACAAACACTGTTACAAGATTTAAAGATGTGACTTCAGCTTGCCTTGTGTGAATGTCTTGATGCTGTCATTGCCCAGGGCAGTATTCATGATGAAGCCATGTAGTGGAGCCTCAGACACAATGTACTTCAGGAGCCTTTGGGGACTGTCTCTGTCCTCCGATCGAAGGAACTTGCTGGTGATGACAAAGCCCAGGTGTCCTGTTTGGAGGACTTTAAGTGAAGCAGCAGCCTTATTCACCACAATCTGGGGGACACCGTTATCCACCGTATTGATGTGAATGGTCATCATTTGCGGTTTGCGTGTCTCATAGTCAGTAGCAGGAAAAACGAAAAAGTCGGTATGAGTACCATCAGTGACAGTGAACGAGAAGCTGTCTTCATTGGTCTCAGTGCCATCGTGCTTATAGCTGATGAGATTCTCGTTCAGGTCCTGCTTGGTGAAGGTAGTAATTGGTTGGGTGTTGTTGAAAAGCAGCAGGCCGTGTACTGGCACTTGGGTGACTATAAAGCGCAGTAGGTTGTCTGGAGTGTCCCTATCCTCAGCTGTCAGTTCAAACGGTGTGATGAGTTTGGTTTCTCCTTCCTCCACAGCCAGCTTGTTTATAGTTAAGACTGGTTTTTTATTATCTACATCAGTGATGGACACTCTGAAGGTTCGGAAGACGGGGTTGTAACCATCTGTCACCTCAAACTCAAAGCTGTCCATTTTTATTTCGTCATCAGAGGTGTGGATGTAGTAGATCTTGTTGCCAGCAAGCTGCAGTTGGGTGAAAGTGGAAATAGGAACACCTGGGTAGTCAGTACTCTCTAAGTGTCCTCTACTGGGTGCTCTTGTGATGCTGAAACTGAGGTATTCATCAGGACTGTTGATATCAGAGGTGCTCAGGAGGTCAGTGGTGAGAGTTACTTTTCCCCCTTCTTTGAGAGTCACACCTTTGTTAATAACATCAGGAAAAACCATATCAATGCTTCCAATGTTGATGTAAAAGTAACGGTCAATAAGTGGATTTATACCATCTGTGACATCAAATTTCAGCAGGTCACGGATTCCCTCCTGGCCTGTGTGCACATACTGGATGAGTTGTTTGTCAATTTCATCCTGTGTGAAATTCATTCCCAGGGTGATATTTCCTAAAACATTACCAAATCTGCTGATACGCTGAAGGTAGCCTTGGCCAGGGCCATATCGCACAACATATGTTAATTCTTTGTCTTCAGAGTCAAGATCTGTTGCCTTTAAAACTCCGTTGCTAATAACTTTTGTCTCTCCAATCTCAACATCAAGGCCATCGTTAATAGCCATTCTTGGTGTCTCATCATCAACAGGAATAATCATGATAGGAACTGTTTTTTCCACTTTGTGTTTTCCATCAGATAGCCTGATTTCAAAGCTGTCTTCTTTGGTCTCAGAGTCATCATGTTCATAGACAATGTTGGATGCTTCTTTGATCTGTTCCAAGTTAAACTTCTCCACAGGGATAGTGCCAGTGCTGAGTTGCTGAACAATTGTGCCATGCTTGGGGGGTTTGATGATCTCAAAGTGCAGCTCATTCATAGGGATGTCAGCATCGGCTGCGTTCAGAATTGGTGTATCAATAACCAGACTCATGCCCTCCATTACCACAAATTCACGGATGAAAATCTCAGGCTTCTCATCATTGGCTGGAATGATGACAATGGGGAAGAAGTGGCGTTCAGAGAAGTTAATACCATCTGAGCAGCGGAACGTAAAACGATCTTCCACAGGTTCAACCCCTTTGTGGATGCTTTGGACATAGTAGATATGGCCAAGGGCGGCATCTTTAATGGCGAAGGCAGTGATGGCTGTCCCAGCTCTTGATTTCTCTGAGCCTGCGGCCGGAGAGATGTTCTCCACATAACCAGATGTTGGTTGGACGATGATGGTGCACAAGATATCATCATTGTTGGTGTCAACATCCTCAGCTTGAATATGGTCCAGAGTAATGACATTCTTCTCCCCTTCCACGACAACAAACTGCTCCCCAACACTGACAACAGGTGGAATACTGTCAACAGGAAGGATGGTCACATGGACTGTCACACCTTGGATCTTATTGCCACCAATGACCCACTGCTCTGACATATCAGACAAAGTGAGATTGAAGGAGTCATGTTGTTTGATTGGACCAATTTCTCCAGTTGTATGAGCATACACAACCACCCCGTTAATTATGTCCTCCTGGGTGAATCTCTCAGCAGGAGCACCATTAACCAGGATTTCACCCAGTCTTGGAGTTTCTTCAACAATAAAAGTGAGCATGAGGTCATCTGTGTCTTCATCACGGCCCTGAATGACTTTACTCGTAATCTCCGTGGCTCCATTCTCCAGTACATCTATGGAGGCTCCGTGCAAGCCAGGTGGGAGCATAATCATGGGGGTTTCGTCATCAACTGGCTCGATTGTGATCCTAATGGTAATTGGTACCTCATGGAAACCATCACTTACAGAAAGTCTGATGATGTCACTAAGAGATTCCTGTCCTCCGTGGATGTAAGTTAAGCGACTATTCGCGATGTCTTCAAGAACAAATGTTTCCCTATTCAACATATCAATCCCTAAATACTGCAGCTGCCCATACCGGGGAATTTGGGTCACTGTGAAGATAATATTGTCATCCTCTGTATCTGTGTCAGTGGCGTGCAGCTCCGTCGTGGTTATAACATGCATACTTCTTTCCAAAACAGTGAACCCTGTGTTGGTAATAAGTGGAGGTTTGTTGTCAACTGGCTGTAAGAAAATAGTAAATAATCCATCTGCTGTGTTACCAGCTGTGTCTTCCACAATGAATGTGAACTGAGCCACTTTTGGAGTGATGCCCATTTCCTGGTCTGGAGGCTTATAAGTTATTTTGTGGTGATTAACCTGGGCTTGTGTAAACTCTGTAATTACAGTATCAGGGCTGTCAGTCAGTACAATTTCACCCAAGGGAGCTGGATTGTTCTCATCTGTGTCAGTTGGGGGCTTAGTGATGGTGTACTTCAGGTCTCTGTCGTCTGAATCTAGATCAGTATAACACAAGAATTTCTTCCTAAAGTATGTGAGCTCATATTCCTGGACTGTCATGTGAAGGGTGGTGCCTGGGAAAAGCTCTGGGGGAAGGTCATCAACGGGATGGATTTTAATGGTGAACATGTGCTCGCCTGATTGATTGGGAGGGTCATTATCATCCTGGACTCGGAATACAAAGTGATCAATTACAGTGGTGGTGCTATGGGGTCCGATGTGACGATAGAACAGCTTTCCATCAAGAATATCCTGTTGAAACCACTCAGTCACCACCTGCTCAAACATCTCATCTGTCTCACTGAACTTCCAGAGAGATGGGTCAGATGGTAGCTCTGCTTGCCTAAGCAGGAGTTCCCCTACAGTGGAGTATGGTGCTTCCATGATAAACTTAATAGTGGAGTCTTCTGAATCAATATCTGTGGCACTCAGGATGAAGGGAGAGATCTGCATAATTTCATTTTTGAACAGCACCAGGCCAGTGTTAGCATTAATAATAGGGGGCTCATCATCAGTAGGAGCAATGGTGATGGGGAACAAAAATTCTACTTCATTACTGCCATCAGTCATCCTAAAAATAATGTTGTCGCTGTAGGTGTCGGAGCCGTCATGCTGGTACACAACAATGCTGGCATCTAGATCGGCAGGTGTAAAGAATTTCCTGCGTGTGCCGAGCACGGTAAGGTCTCCGTGCTTTAAACCATCAACAACTGTGATTCTCACATCTTCCAGGTTATCCTCATCACTAATCTCTAAATTTTGGGAGCTGGAGAGAGCTCGGGACTGCCCTTCAAACAATAGCTGCCCTGTATTTTTGGTTGCAACTGGAGCCAAGGTATTCATGGGCTTTACCACAATCATAAAAGCAAATGGATCAGACACTGAACCTTCAGTATCTATGATTTCAAACTCTAGCTGGAAAATCCTCTCTTGCTCTGAGTCCTCTGAGGGTGGCTTATAAGCTATTTTAAGATCTTTGATGTCCCTCTGATGGAAAGAGGTGATAGGCAGGTTCTGATCATCTGTGCTGATGATATAACCCTGCTGAGGGTTCAGTGGAGAAGTAATGTTGAAGATTAAGTCATCTGGGTCAGATTCAACATCTTCAGCCGCCAGCATGTCACTTGTAATAGCTGTCATCACAAACTGATCAACCTCCATCATCATCATAGCTACAAAGCTGGGTTTAGGAGCAGTGTTCTCTGCGCCTTCTCTGATTCTAACCATCATTTGGAAATGCTCTTGCATTATAGTGTTGCCGTCATTATCCTGCAGCTCTACCATCATTGGAATATAGTCTCTGTTTGGCGAGTTGGTTTTAGCAGTATGCTTGTAGCGAATACCCTGCTTCACAAACTCATCACAGTCAACCATTTGGCCATTGGAGGGGTTGTTCAAAAGAGTGCCATACCTGGGAAGACCTCCAGCGCCGACCAGAGTGGCGATCTTACACTGTGTGACACCATCCTCAAAGGAAAACTCCAGACCCTTTTTGTCAATAGGGTTGCTCTCTCCATTGAGTTTTTCAACATTAAGGGGCATATTCCTGGTGAGGATCTCAAGCTGCTGGAACACCACCTCTATTTCCAGCATGAAGGGGACAATAACTGTGTTTGTTTGGGAGTCATAACGAAGCTGCAGCTTCACACGATCCTTACTGGGGCTCCTGGATCCAAAATGTGTGTATTTCACTTCTTCAGGTCCAAATGAACAGGGAAACTTCTTTGGTGTCAGCATCCCTGGCTTCTGGGCCAGTGGATCATTGTCCAGGACTGTGATGTGGCAGCGGTCACCAGGCTGCACTTCTGTTACCAGGTCATTCACAGGGTCCAGAAACACAGACCGCCCAAAAGGCACCCTGATCCCATTGTTAGCAATAATGATATCGTCTTCATTAGGTCCAGACCTGTAGTGATAGAGGTGAGCTGAATCAAAAGGCCCTGCATGTACTGAGGCAAAACAGATGCTGAGAGAAAAAGCCAAAAGCAGGCATCTCCAAAATGCACTCTTCTTACTAAGTTCACCACTTTGCAGACAATCAGCCATGTCTGCTGCTAGTTGCCTTGCAATTTAGTTAAAACAAGTGAGCAGCAGCAGGCTGATTCCTCTTAAGTGAGGAAAAAGCATAAAAAAAATAAACTTTGGGCCAGTTGGAATCTGTCCTCTGTGTGTTTCTCTGTTTCTTGTGTGGCCACACAGACACAAGTGTGGTGAATGCTACAGGGCTGTGCAGGTAATAATGAAACAGTAGACTGTGACTTGCATAGGCTCCTCCTTCTGTCAGTGCAGGGAGAGAGGCTCCAGCCCCCAAGGCTAATTTAAGAAAGACCATTGGACAAGACTGTGAAAGTGCTGCCCCAAACAACACTTACCCTTCTCCTCTTCTCTCACTAAAAAAAGGGTGTTGGGGTGGGGGTGGGAGGATAAAATGCAATCCAAAAACTAGTTTTGTTTGATTTTGTGGAATTTGTGTTTCCAAAAAACTATATATTTTTAAGAAATTTGATGTATTATAGATAGATTGGATATACTGCCATATTTTTCATATGCTGCATAATTTTAGAAGCAAATCAAAAAAAAAAAAATATCAACTGATATATCCTGATAAATGTGCATATATGAATTATCACTTATCATAATAAACCTGTTATTTTTGGAGTTTCCTCAGTAGTGTTAAAGTTATGCATTTAGGCTGAATTGTTTGAGAAATTAACAGTTATTATCTTTGATAAGGAACTCCCAGTGAGCAACTGATTCTTTATATATTTAACTTATATTTTTTAAGTTACTTAAAAACATATCTTCTGATGTTTGATCACTGACCTGTATGACGTCACACATGGCTTCATTTTTAAGGGTATGAACGAATGTGAATGAAGCATTCCCTTATTAAGAGAATGCAGTGTAATATAACCAAATAAATTAAGGTTACATACAAGCTGAAACATTCAGCAGGGATTCAAATACTTAACCAGGATTCTTAGATTATCAATAAACAACAATAAAGTTTATTATCACTATCCTCAGTCAAAGGCCTGTGTGAAATGATGATGTGTGAATATGTTTCTGTTCTTTTCACGAGTTAGAGTGCCTCTAAGGTCAGTTCGGCTCCGGAGGGGCCATTTGTCCCAAACATGGGGACAATAACCTGGCATCAGCTGGCAGGACAGGTGTTGGAAACTGTTTGGTCTCACACACACACAGAAACCATAATACAGCTCAAAAAATGACACCTTTTTCTCCTTTGGTAACTCCTTTTTGTACCTATGATACATGTGATGGAAATAAATATAAAATACTGCATAAATGTAGTACTGGATATCTCTGGCTTCATTTTATAAAAAATATTTCCACCATTTCTTACAAGGTTTGGTTGTAATAACCAAATCACTCCAATGGGTGGCTGCATGTTTTGAGTTTAAATAAGATTTAAATCAGGGAAAGTCCCTTCGTCTATGATTACAGCATCTGCATATTTCATGCAACCAAATGTTACTGTTTGGCAAAGCCAATGTGCAAATTATACTTTTAACAGAATAAGTGGGTGAAGGAAGATTTGACATTCTTTTTCTGCATTGACAAAGCAGAGCATGGACACATCAAGCAGGCGTACTGGATGCAGTGAGAATGTGAGAATGTGTATTCAGTATGCTGCACAAGGT
>VVAS01047164.1:0-16053 GCA_015103295.1 Ptychochromis oligacanthus
AGCTTCAAATGTAGGTTGTGTAATAGACCCTTTTTTCTTAAGTGTCTGCCACTAAAGAAAAAAGGGTCTATTACACAACCTACATTTGAAGCTCTACAACAATTTTTTCTTAATACTTAAAATGGATCGAGTTCAATACTGCAAGTTTTCTTAAACATCCCACCCAGACATATGTTAACAGAAAATACTATACTTGGAAAATAATGTGTGTTGTTACACTGTTTAAAACCATATTGTGTATTCAGATTTTGTCAACCTTGTAAAAAATTACATGTACTCCTTCTCCCTCGATGAAAAATTCCAGCATCTGTTGTTCATTTTATGTTTTACTACTAGTCACAAGATGTTTCCTTCTCTGAAAAGTGCATTCTCATGGTGTGCTCTGGAGGCTTCAGGTTTCCACTTCACATTTGTTTGTGTTGCATATTGGACCGTGATTGCCTTCCTAACTAATTGTAGTGTCACAAATCCTGCCAGTACATTCAAGCATTGAACAGAGATTTCAGGTGAACACAGAGGAGGTTTCCTCCTTAAGAAAATAATCGTTAAAACAAACGTCTGCTGTCAAACCCTGCACAATGATGCTAAAACATCCAAGTGTAGGAACAATATGCAAGTGTAGGGTTCATCATACAAGACACTGCATCCATTAAAAACTTCAAAGACCACCTACAACCTGTGGAAAACATTATCAGATGAGAACAAAATGTCGGAAATGTCTGTGTAACTGTCTAAGTGGTTAAAATATTAAATGATTTCACAGGGTGTTTTGAGACTAATGTGGCTAAAAATGGGCTTGCTGACATTCCCAATGACTCTTGCTGACATTCATATGCAAAGGTCAGTTAAGAAACTTTGGCGCTGACATTTACTGGGTATGGCTGCAAATATCTCAGCTATACAGTAATAAAACATTGATTTTATAAGCTTGGAAACTAAGTACAAAAGATTTTTTTGTTGTCAGTGGATATTCCACTATTTGTCCATAAATGTGCTGACAAACTACCACCAACTATAAATGGGTCAAATTTGTATTTTATAAAAGTGACAATTCAAAATAATTTAAAATTCAAACAGCTGATAGAAAAGACAAATTTAAATAATTTACTAAAATATTTTGAACAATGACAGAGTGGTTCAAAAATAATATAAAATACAAACTGTAGCATTGTATCATACTATATGTATTGGTTATTGTTAACAGTCACTCATATACATATATCAGTAGCTGTGATTGACAGTAAAATGTACAGCCTGTAGTTTGTCTCAAAGAATATAATCCTGATTTTGTAAGATGAGTCTCCTTTTTTATGAAGAACATTCATATAACAACATTTTAGGAAATAGCTATATTTGTTTATACATAAATGTAGATATTTAAAGTGTATCTAAAAAAAAAAAAGGTTTTAGCCAGAAAGTAATCATTTAATTTTTGTAGGAAGAGGAAAGGCTAGTGTTAATGGGTTGGTTGTTAGTGGCACACAATACGTAGAAAGGGTCCGAAAGGAAGAGGAAGTAGCACTTAAGACGTAACTTGTTGTACCCAGGTCCAGGTAACTTGGTTGGAAGTTATTGGTTGTTTATGTGCAGTCGGAGGTCAGTTTTTGTTTGCTGTTTATCTATCATTAGCAAGGATGCTAATCACGTTGTGCTAATTGTAATACAGGTTGTCTAGCTTGTGTAAAAGGTATTTAAGTAAACCGAGCTCAAAAGAAAGCTGCGTTAAAGGTTGGACAGGCCCAGCAGTTAACTGGAACACTGTTTTTTGAAGGCTGATGTTGGACTGGAAACGCTAGAGGAAACGGGTCTTTTCTCAAAAAGATTCCAGCCTTTGCCATGGTCGCCTGATAATATCCTGTTTCCAGCACTAGGCCAGTTATTTCTGAGTTCTCAAGCTGTGGAGTCTGTAGAAAGGTGTCGCAGACAACTGGCTGAACAATATAAAGTGAAACAAATGTAAATGAAAATGACTGATATACTGTTTGTTCATTTAAAAAGCAAACAAACGAACAAGTATTGTATTATTTATTAGTGACTATTACTAAACAGATTACACACGATTCCTAAATGTTAAAATACAATGAGCTGTGCTCCATCTTTGGCAAGGTTAATTAGAAGAATCATTAAAAAAATGAGTTATGGGATTGAAATAAACAGTTGTAGTTTAAAAAAAGAAATGAAAAGTTAAGTTTTAGAGTCTTCTGTCTTCCTTATCAACAGAAACATTTCACCAGGGAGAGCTTTCAAACATCTGGTTTCGGGTGAACTGGCCCTTCACAGGTGCATATTTTTTCGTTTTATGGGATACTAGCACAGATTTACTTAATGTTAAAAAAAAACAAAAAACATTTTTTATACCGTACATTGCTGTAGTGCCTCTTCTTGAAATGCTCCGTTTTAGCCCCGGCTTCCTCCTCACAGAGAGTTTGGATGACAACAATAAGGCAATGTTAATTACATGCGTAACCCATGTGGCGCTCTAAAGACGTATGGACTGTGAACCATGAGTGTAAGTTTGAAGAGGAAGCTTTAGCCACATGTGAGTTTTTTCTCCGAGTGGCCATTTAACATGTGAATATCACCGAAATACCCGGCTCTAACGAATCACAGTTAGTGATTTTGTTGTCTCATGTCAGACGACTTCTTTGTTATTAAATTGATTTAGCAGTGAAGAAAAAGCTTTGGAAAATGGCTTAAAGTAAAGGCTGATTTACATTAGTCCTAATGGGTGGCGTTTGCTTTACTATTTCATACCCGTATAGTCATCTGACCAAAAAAAAGACAGGAAAATATGTACGTGAGAACAGCTTTATTGTGAATTTAGCTAAATTAAAACAACATCAATGTGAGCACAGAAAGCACTAAACACATACTGGTTACCATGTTGTTTTGGGGATATTGCTACTAGAAATAAAAGTAATTCACCAGCTCTTCTGTCGATATCACAATATGGACTGGTACAGCTTGACTCTGGACAGATCATAGACTGTCTATGGGACAGATACAGATTAGAGGCTACTTTTAAAACCACATAGTCTGTGGACTGTAACTGCAGAGCGTTCATACTGTGCACGGTATAAAAGTTGGACCCAGTCAGAACAAAAATATTTTAGCTTTAGTTGGCTTGTGTAAAATATAGTGGTTGTAAATGACAGGAGAGCGTCATATTTAAATTTGTGATGCTTGTTCAACCATTGTTTGACACACAGTGTTTGAATTGATTTTTTTTATTCCCTGTTGTTATCATTTTGGCACCAGAAATCTTTCTACATAGGAAAAACTCTGCATTTAGGGTAAAATGGATGATAAAGCTGGATATGCTTTAGGGAATAACATTTCAATCCATAATGGTAGAACCATATTTGGAGGCTACATCAGGTTCAATGAATTAGAAATGAAAAGTGGATTTATGTAAGGGTTTGGTTGGTCAGCTATTGAGTCAAATTACTGGACCCTTACCAGAGTACTTATTATATCAAGTCCCTCTACCACAAATCTAATATTTGGAATTATTAGGACTTACTGGTCAGAAATCTGTATTTCTACCAAGAAGTAAGACCACTTAATGCCAGGGAGTGAATACATATGGGAGCAAATTTGTTCCATCACGTAGAGATTTAGTTTGTTGTAACCTTATATGTTCTGAGCATTTCTTGAGGAGACTGACTGAGGAGTCATAATAGGAGCCCACATCTGTTCTACTTAATGCAAATTGACTGTTGGCTGCAACTGGCGTTTTTAATTCTCACCCAATCAGGCCGCTGTGACTATTGATGCGCTGGGAAATAGTGATGCACAATTTTAAGGCGGTTGCCAGACGTGGCAGACGCGCTGCTCTGTGGTACTGAAAGCTGTTATGTTACCCAAGACGTATTTCAGTTTAATGATGCAGGGAAAACGAGGGCTTTCCCTTGAGCTTGCTTTCTGACTATTCCTATTTTTCAAGCAATTTCACCTGTCCACAGTTGGTCTCGGATTGCAGAATGATGCTGTGTTGAAGCATGACATTGATGTCTTTTAAGGTTTTCGGACTTTGTTGTGGAAAACTGGGAAACAAATGACTCCAGTCTCAAGCGAAATACCTGTATGTGGGTGTGCTGTCACCGTGGGGGTTTTTAGTACTTTGGCACTGAACTGACAGGCTAGCAAATCTGGCAACTTTTGCACTCCTTTGGCAGTTTTCATCGTCCACTTTCCTGGTGGTCTTCATCCCAAGTCAGTGCATTCAGTCGTCTAAGTTCTCATAGAAAGATCTGGCTGGGAGGCGAACCTGGCCAAGGAGCTTTTCATGCAGAGAAAGACGAATGTGTGTGGCACATTTCACGCTGGTACATTAGCGTGTGTCTAGTGTGGGAGCAGGCAGCTTAGGTTAATTCACACAGCTCACTGAGGATGAGGCCCTGGCAACCTAATGTACATCTAAGGCGACGCTTCATATAAAAAAGGCAACAAGCGTTTAATCTCCTCCATGAAAAAAGAGCAGCTCCCTCTTTCTCAGAGTTCCCCAAAAAAAACATTCCGCTCTCCAACAACGCAGATGGGGGTTGAATAATTCATGGCAACACAGGCAAAGTGTCCTCATGCAGCAGTTCTATAAAAATAATCCCATAACATCATCACACTCACCCCATTGCTTGCTGCACTCATACAAGGCACCTGGGAGAGGTCGACTGGCCTTTAAGCCTGATGACTCAGACTTCATTCACTGGACCTCCTTGTTTCTTTGAGAAGAAAACTTTGGAAGAAAGTGGGAGGCATTTCAATAAAGAAGGATGCAAGTCCTAGGTTATACAGAATCCCCAATATTACAGTGTGTTCTTGCAGCCTGTCCGCATACAGTATATTAGAATGCTTCTCCTGCAACAGAAATAAACATGACAGAGACTATTGTGAGGCTGTACCTTAGACACAAAGTGCTAACTGCAGCATGCTAAAATTTCTACAAAGCCAATACTGAAGTGCTGATATTTAGGAGTTATATTTACCATCTTACATAATTTAGTATATTGGGAATCTACTTATTAGTCCCAATACCTTACCTTTTGTAGATAAATGTAAAACCAGTGTTAAATAAGTTGTCTTCGCATCCTTAATATATGTTTAAGGTGAGATTTAAAAATTGTTATAATCTTGTAAAATAAAACTTACTAAGTTGATGTGAAATGGCAACCTCCAGGGGTGAAAAATGCTTATGTACCAAAACTGCAGTTCTCCTAATGGCCACAAGAGGCTGGTTCCAAAAGTGAGTCAGTTCCCATAGACTCCCATGTTAAAATACCCAACTTTACAGCAGAAATAAATATCTTTACAGCCCGGTAACAAAATGACTTTTAACCTCTATAGACAATTTATTTTTGGCCAATATTAATATCTTATCATTTGGATAATGATGAGACTTAAAGTCAGGGGTGTGGCTGCTTTGCTTGACAGGTGTATCAACAAAGGCAGATAAAGCTAATAGCTGTCTGCTAGGCCTCACCTCTGTTAATTTAAATCACTAAAGTGGACCTTTCAACTATGTTTGTGGTGTAGGTGCTTATTAGAGTATTTTTAATGGAATTTTCTGACAAGTAATTGGCTTGCTGTTTGGCACAGTCCATCCAAGAAGTCTGTGCTCCAGTTTTGGTGAGTTTTATTAATATCTTACTTTGCACTTATTAGCAAATACTGTATGTGTTTGTGCATTGCACGTTCAGTGGGTAACATGACACTGGCTATGGTTTGTATTTAAAAAAAAAACTAATAGTTTGTACCAAGTTTTGCAGTAATTTCTCTCCCCTCTTCCTTTGCTCTTTATTTCACCACAGGTGTGCATGTGTGTAATTTTGTGAGCCCCTCCTCACACATACAGAGTGGAGCAGAAAAAATTCAACCTAGTCTCATAGCAAAGTGTGAAATAGTCATGAAAAAAGCTATCTATTTTGCTCATGGACATGAATTGCTGTTTTCGTGTCATTCAGCACTTACCTGTAAGTAATGTATTATCAGTGAGAAGTATATTGTGTCAGAAACACACATTTTGTCCAGAGAAAGTGAGGAGGTGTCACCATGGCAACCAAGAAAACAAAGCTTTATAAGACGTGGCATCCTTTGTATTTTGATCCAAACCATGATCTTTTTCTACGCCTAACTCAGTTGTTTTTAATACCTAAGCCTAACAAAATGTAGTTGTTTAGTCATTGTGAATGTCTAAACTTAGCCAAGTGACCTTCTTGCATTTGGGTTGCATGATTGAGATGGTTGCTCCTTATGCCTAACACCAAAGATTCCAAAGGTGCTGAAGGACTGTGAGTGGAGAGGTTTTTTTTTCCCTTCCCCCTTCTTTCTGTGTGGGCTTACACAACTGCTGGGTGAACTAAGCTTAGGTTTTGGGTCATTTTAGGACTTTGATTTTGAGGTCATGGCATGTCCCCCAGTCACAACCTCTTCCAGTTTCCCATCTACTTTTGTGTGCCTCCTACTTTGCACCCTTTTGCCCAGTGTGTTTCACTACCACACTAAAAACAATGGTTACACTTTGATCCTACTGTCATCCTACACAACGTCTCTTTGGTCTACTAAAAACAGTTGTGTTCACCTTAGTTTGACTGCAATCTTCAGCTTTTCTCTTGTGCTGGACAGCTTGCAATACTGGCCTGTAAGCTCCCTGATTGCTGTTATACTTCTCTGTTCTTGTAAATAGGGGATTTGTTTTAGTTGGTTTGTTAGGGTTGGCTGAGACTGGGGTTGTTAGAAGGTCACTTTCTTCTTCGCTCTGCACTAAGTTCAGGGCTGCTCTGTAAGAGGTCTTGTTTGTGCTTTTTATCTTGTGTGCCTCTCACTTTCATTGTGCTGAGCAATTCTGCAACAGTAACTCATCACTACTTTGATCCTGCAGATAATCCTCATCTCTGCCCTGACATTGTCATTTGACAGACCTGTCATGATGGACTGGAAGCACTGGCTTTGGACTAACCCTTTATCATATTACAGGCCAGACTGGGCACGCTCAGATGCAAACAGGACTTTCTGGTGCAGATCAAGCACACAGATGAGGAAGTGATGTTTCATTTGGTCCCTGCACAGCTTCAGCCATTGTCATCCTTTTCTGCATATTAGGCTTTTAATATTTGTCTAAGAGTGGCTAGACATCAGCTTTCCTCTCTAAATGGCTTCTTAGCTTCAATCCAGGGCTTACAGCACATACCACTGCCTTCGTGATTTCCGTTTCAGGATGTTCAAGGCTACTGAAACTCAAAGTATCTTTTGAAGTTGACTCACCAATATGTGCATTTATCTTGAAGTCCTTTCTGAATTCATTGGAAGAAGTACAGTATTGTGCAAAAGTCATGAACCAGCCCTTATTCCTTTATATTTTGCTTCCAAGGAGCCAGACTTTCATGTAATTTTTAAAGTGGCCTTGAGCAATAGTTCTCCAGGCATTCTGAAGGTCTTTCAAAGTGATTCTTTGGACACTGGTTGCTTTTTCTCTCATTCAGTCCAGTCCTTGTACCTGACTATTTTCAGAGGAATGTTTTTTTTTTGTTTTTGTTTTTTTTTGTTAAGCTACTTAACACTGACCTATGAATCATTCAAGCATAAAAAAGACACCTAACTGAAGGGATGAACCAGGGCTGTGTCTACACATAACAAACAGCTTAGCAAAGAACCAATTTTAAACTGTATCTTTAGGCACTTTGTTATTAACAGACTGTCATGAAAACACACAATTTGTTTCCATTTCTCTAGGTGAATCAGTTTGACAGACATAAAATAGCAGTTTTACACCAACGAGGTGATTCCCAAAGAGCTATTAGCTTGAAACTTGCATATATTGGCATGTTGTACAGTGTGTCCTTACAAAATTTGAGGAAACTGGACAAGTGGAGGTTCAAATTGTTATCAGTATGTAATGAGGAGTGAGTGTCTATAGCCATCTGTAAAACGCGGTGGAGGCTCATGGTTGGTGGCTCTATTTCAGCCAGTGGTGTTGGGGATCTTGTCAAATTGATGGAATTTTGAACAAAACAAAACAAAACAAACCAAAAAAAAAAAAAAAAGATTTTGATCCTCCATGCAGTACCATCTGGAAAGTTTCTGTTTGGCAGTGGCTTCAGTTTTCAGCATGACAATGATGCCAAACACACTGCCAATGTAGTAAAAGCATACCAGGATAGAAAAACACAGAATGGAACACTATGAGTCATGGATTGGCCTCCCCAGAGCCCAAACCTCAACATTATTGAAGTAGTGTGGGATCATCTTGACAGAGAATGGAGGAAAAGGCAGCCAACATCCAAAGAAGAGATTTGGAAAGTCCTTCAAAAAGCCTGGAGAACAATTTCTGAAGACTACTTAATGAAACTACAAAAAAGCTTGCCTAAGACAGTTCAGGTTATGTTGAAGAATAAAGGTAGTCATACCAAATATTGACTTTCAAGCTCTTTGGAATTGTACAAACTGTGTCTTTGCCTTATATACTGTATTTCAATTTGTGTTTGCACCTTTCAATAAATTGCTGGAACTATTTCCTATTTTCCTAGCAAAATATAAACAAATGAGAGGTGGCTCAAGACCTCTGTACAGTACTGTAATACAGCAGCTATTGGTAATGGATTCTTGACCTCTCCAGCAATGATGGTAGTGGTGTGCCCTCTTTGAGTTGTGCTGCTGCTGCTGCCTCCTCCTTCTCACTGACTGCAAGTGAAGAGAAAAGTAGAGCTGCTCCCACGTAGTTTATCTCTGGGTGGATCTCTTGCAGAGTGTCAGGTGTGTCATCCAGTTCCAAAACCACAGACCTTCTTCCCTCTCCAGCAGGTTGACATGTTCACAAAACTTTATAACAAGCTTAACTAGTGTGCAACAAGTTTTGTTTCTGTGTCTTTGCTGTGTTTTCCAGCAATTTTACAGTGCTCACAAACTTGTTGCAGTCCTTTTACTGCAAATCCAAGCAACTTTTTTTTTCCATTTCTAAAAGAATAAAGTAAATAAACAAATAAATCAAGCCTTATATAAAAGCATTTATGCATAAAATACACTTTACAGGTGCCACAATAGTGTTGTCAAATGTATTAATTTGACCTCTACTATTCGCAAACAAAAGAGAATGCAGCTAGCATGCATCATCCATGCTGTTAGCTCGCCTAGCAAGTTTCTGCCATTGCACTGCTGACTTCTGACATAATAAATAGAAAACAACAGAGCTGAATAGATCACCGCATTGTCACACTTTTCCTATCCAGCTATTTAACAGGAATGCATTATTTTTACTAGTATTAGTAAATTATGAGAGATTTCTGTGAACATTTTAAAACCTTGACCAGATGGCGACACTATGAGAAAAGTGGGGGGGATAAAGAAGTCGGTAGGCTTACATTAAAGTTTTTCCGTGAGTGATGGATAGACTGGATCATGATTATTTGAGGAAAACTGACAGAGTGGTGAACTGTTTTTAGCTGTTCTGCTAGCATGACTAAAATTCACAAATAAAAAAAATAAAAAAAAATCTTGGAACGAAGCTCTATGGAAAAAGAGGGAGAGAGAGGAGAGATAAATGCTGCATGTCTGCAGAGAGGAGATGGACTGTGTGTTTGCTGACGTGTTCTAGCTCATCTTCCAAGGGGGCAGCTGACTTACTTTGTTCATCTTGGCAGAAGCTCCGTTAAAAGTTGTCCACCCTTTCTTTTAATGTGCTTCCAAAGTCAAGTTTAACAGTTTCATTAGAACAGCACTTTGCCCTCTAGGGAGAGAGAGAGATAGGGAGAACACTGACAGACATGAAAAAGCAGAAACTCATCATAAACAACAAAAAAAAAGCAGCCAGGAGGAGGACTGAAAGAAATGGAGGTGAGGACTGAATTGATCCGATATTTCACCTAACTTGACTGCAGTGTTGTTTTTTAATGTACTGCATAGTTTAACCTGCCTTTGAGTATTTTTTTTTACTTGCGGCTCTCTGCTTCGGAAAAGTGAACATGGAGGTGAAACAATGACAAACTGACGTGTCGTGGCTGTTTGCCAGAATTTCTTCCCCTCTGGAGCAAAGTGATCTCCCCCACAGAGGATATTAACAGTGACCCCCATGTTCATAACGTGACCCATGGACAACCTCGCTGCTCTATCTGCTCAGTTTGTTTCCAGCTCTGCACATTGTAGTCAATTTATTCAAGGTTTCCTAATGTGGTTACAACAACATGAATCCCAGGAAGAGATTTACATTGTGATAACATTACAGGCCAACTGCAGTGGAATCACAGGCTGAAGAACGTGTGTAATTCTGTTTGTTGTTGTTTCCATGCTCCGTGGAAATATTAGTGTTATGCTCATGAGTCTGGATTTACCTAATGCATACTGAAAGAAAAACCTTTAGCTTGATTTTTGCCTGTGATCTGCATCTGTAGGCAGGGTTTTTCCTGGCTCAGGATGGGCTCTTTGGTCACCACTGATCCAAGTACGGTAAAAGTAATGAGTGTGCGTTACCTTATTTGACAGAAATCCCTGTGTTGTCCTATTTTTTTCTACCCATTTGATAAAGACAAATGTATGTTATGCTTGAGTAAATGAAACAATTTTTTTCAAATTTCATTACAATGCTGGTGATTTTTCTTTCATTGCACCAATATGTTCTCTGTGCAGGAAAAAAAAAAAACAACCCTGGTAATTCTATACATTTCACATTAAAAAAACAGCAATCATGACATAAAAGATTATTTCTCCAGACATATGTACTGTAAGCTGCACTTGGAATTCTTGTACTCATACCATATTGATAAAAATACTTCAAAAGCTTTCCTGTTTTTACAAACAGGCAGCACTGTGGTGTGAAAAAGCGGCTTTACGAGCGCATAAAAGTGGATACTGTTACAGCACACTGGCTTGTGGTCAAAATCTCTTAAATGGTTAAAACAACAGTTGGGTTTTGTGGGTTTTTTTAAACTACCCCTTTCTCTTGCTTGAACTCGGGTCAAAGGAAACCATGGCACACTATGGTTGAACTTCAGCCCATAAAAGGAGGGCAGCTCGGCTTGTGGTTGTGATATTTTCTATTTCATTAGGGCAGTTTAGTAAGTAGAGGGGTCCTTATGGACAACTAAACAAGAACCATGACTGTGATATTTAGTCATACTTAAAGTGTAATCTGCAGTTAGTTAATAAAGACCACATTTATCCTGAGATTTGTAATTATTGTGGGGAAAAATAGGGAGGCACTGGGGAGTTATGTTGTATATCTCCTCGAGTAGAGTGATTGAACTAATGTTCTTTATTTCGGTAAGGGACTGGGGCTCATCCAGATTTCACATGCATATAAACACACACACATAGCCGTGGCCACATCCGTGTGTTCGAGCCCCATGGGCCAGGGTGAGTCTCCTTCTCTTTGTTCTAGCCGAGTGCCTGATTAGAAACATCAAGCATAATTTCCTAATTGGGCTGTCCTAACCACTTTCATCTGGGGGATACAAGGCAAGCAGGTACAGCTGTAATCTAATAGCCGTGAATGTGCAGCCAGCTACAACAGACACATGTAGCAGAGGATGTTCACCCTGCGTCTTAGGCTCTTCCATGGAAGAATTGAGTGATCATCGCCAGAATCATAGTTCCCCTCCAGCCTTTGGCCTACAGCAGATCCACTTCTCTGCATGCTTCCTCCAGTACTGACAGCAGCAGCATCTTCAAAGCCACTGTAATTTGTCCTGTGTTTCTTGTGGAAAATACTACTTTTTGCTAGTCTAGTGCTCGTAATTTGGTTGGTATTGCATGTTTTCTACGATACATAATAGAATTTTCCACTTTTATTGAAAATAAATATTGAAAATAGCCCTGAAACAGAAGGGGTGAACCACCTTTTTCTGCACTGTTTTCTCTCGTTTTGTGTATTTCAAGGAGTTGGGTTTAGGTGTTTTAGGTTTGTTTGTTTTCACCTTTTCTGTTCTGTTTGTTATTTTGGCCTTCCTTCATCCTGGGGTAAATTGCTTTCAGTTGTTGTCACCTTTTTCTTAACATCTGTGTGGATAAATAAATATCCAGGTTTACTGATAAATTCCTGTTTAGACTCTGGTTTGGGGACAGGGGTGGGAACTCCCCGAATACTTTTCTCTTGTGCTGTTGGAGCCCTAGAAGGGTGCATTACATTGCTAGACCTGCTACAGACACCTGCATTATTTGCATGCGAGCCTTATGCAGCTTGTCCTGGCAGGGCATCCCTGCAGGAACTGCTGCTATTTTTATATTAAAAGTGAACAAAAATGATTAAAAAGAAAGTTATTGCTTGCTGTGAGAAATCCACATACAAGAATCATCAGACTGTGCTGTAGTCGTCTGGTCTATGGAGTCAGGGTTTTCTGCATTTGATCCTTTTCGAAAATGGATAACAGCCTGAGTTCTTCTAAGAAAAAAATTCCACATTCATTGAGTCAGCTGTCAATAAATGTAAACTGCACATTGCAGACAAATCTGGAAAGGCAAAAAACCTTTACATGTACACTTTTTGTACCTGCAAGTTTGGTCTATAGCGACCTTTACAACTGAATTTAATTTTGAGGAAGAAGATACAGTTGAAGGGATAAAGGCTGGCAAGTATGGTGGATCACTGATGCCAGCAGGACTTAGTCATAGTATGAAGATCTCCACCCCCCTCCCAGCAGACAAAGCGAACAAGACATACCACAAACTTTACACACAACCATTAAGCACTTTGAGTGCTCAGGCAGGGTAGAAAAGTGCTATATATGAACCAGTCCATTACCCTAGGAGCCAACACAACAGAACAAGAGCCAGTTAAACATCTTAATATCATGTGAAGTCTATATTGAATATTGATCATATAAATGTGAAAATAAGGACCAAACCAAGCTGCTACAACACACAATAAATAACAATCCGATGAAAAAATAACATGAATAGTTTTCCTCTCAATTTGAAGTTCATTCCGCATTGCCAAACTCAGCATCCGCATCAGTTCTAATATCATGATAGATGTCCATCAGTACAAGTTCACTCAGCCCTTTGTCAGTCATCGTATTCCTAAGACAGCTGAAGGAGGCTCAGCACTCAGCAGTGGATATAGGCAAATGTCACTGATGGCAGCCTGCATGGTTCAAGCTCTACATCATAACTTCTGCAGACTGTCAGCAGAATAACTCCTTAGAATAATTTGCTTTCTGTTTTCAGAAGCCCCAAAAATTTAAAGTTGTTTTCATTTGCTCCTTTCTAAGGTATTTATATGTTTGTTAACCCACAAAAAAGCAAAAGCCAACATTCCCAAAGTGCAGACTAAGCACCAGAAATGAGAATGCAGTGTCCTATAAGCTAGTAACATCAGTTATCGGCCTTCAAATGTATCTGAAGACACTCAGTTGAAACTGAGATGAACCCCTGGTGTGCACATGCATCAGTACAACAACACTCGTATTTTCCAAGTTCAGCTGTTGATCGATTGCCACGTTGGTTAGAGGGTGGCGGCGGCCACTATGTTTGCTGTTACAGAATTCTCCCATAGATTGCTATTCAGGATTGTTTTACTGCCATGTCTATTGCTTATAAAGTCTCTGCTAATATTGCATTAAGCCTCTCTTTTCAGCATTTGATAACAGGAGAAACAGCTGTTAAATCTGCTGAGATTTAAAGTTACTCTGAAAGTCATTACTGCAATGGTTAACATTGTATTCTAAAATTTTAACAGATTAGGAACATTATAACTTAAAATGATAGAATCTCTATCCCAGAAAAAAAAAGCTCTAAAAGTCTTGTTGATTAATCTTGCTGACAAGCCAAGACATAATTTTCTACCAGCCTCTGTGGACGTCTCATATAAATGTTGCTTGGCTTAAGTATTTGTTGATGAACTCCAAACTTTTAGTTCAAGACCTCCTTTGGGACAAACAAAAATGCTCATGCAAATAAATCAGCTACAACAAATGCTTTGATAAATGAATGTAAACAAATGCAAGTCAGATGTGGGGAAAGCATCATGGCGGTCCACGGAGGGCCCAAACCTCATCACTGCAGTAAAAATCTGATGTCACAGAACTATTCTAAATGGACAGCGACTATAGAGTTGTCAGCATATACTCAAAAGGTGATTGAATCATCCCGCTTTGGGGCCGTAGCATCATATGGCACACATGTTGTACACTTAAAGAGGGCCTCATACATCTATCAAATCTGAGATCACAGTGTGATTTGCCTGCAAGTGCGTCTGTGTTTGTGTGTCAAGGTGTCTCTGTGTGTACTGGGGTCTGTAGCAAACATGTGTGAAACATACGCAGCCATGTGAGGAAAAAGGAATAAACCCATCCCATGGGCATTAGAGGAATGCAGATGGTGAATGGCGAGGAGAGAAGGAGGGGTGTGTGTGGAGTATGTGCCCCTATTTACCCCCCTTGTGATGTTTATAGATGAAGATAGTGGGAAAGGGCGGAGTCTCAGAGGCTTTATCAGAGGGGTCCATCTCTAGGTTTTGCATTGCTCAGATCCTTTGGGACAGTCTTACAACCTGGGAGAGCCCTGGGGTCAAGGCCGAACCAATAAACCTTCACGATCTATACATCCCTCATACCCCTGTCCCAACATCTCCTCATCCCCTCCATCACCCAGCCTCACATGATCATCATCCCCTTGCTCTCTAAATAAGGGTATGTTGAGTCTATCAGCACTCAGAGATATGGAGGAGACCCTCATCAGGAGGGGGTAAAGAAAGTTTTCTCTGCAATTGTGTTTTTCTTATCTGTTGAGATCTTCTCAGCTTGCTTCCCTTGTTTCAGAGTGGAAGCATACACATGCAGATGTTGTACAGACGGATCAATTCCAGTCTTTTAGTCTACCAGTGTTTATCCGATCTCTCACATCTGCCCACCTACTCACATTTAATCTGCGTGAATGCTTTGCTTGTACTGCTTCTTTAATTGACAAAACCCCTGAAATGTTTCCCACACAGATACTTGGGTGGGCTGCCAAGGTGTAATCGTTCAGTCCACAAACTAGCAGAAAATGGTCAAAACACTCATCGTAGTGAGACAGTGCAATTAAGTCTCATCTTCAATGGAGAAGCAAACAATTTTCTGTTATGTGTGAAGCTGACTTCTTTTTTTTCTTACTACTACCAAAACACAAAAAAAACCCTGAAAGCTTAATTGTTGTGGGATCTACTACCAACAGCATAAGTTTTTATAAGATTTTTTTTAAGTTGCTGATTAGAACAACGCAACTTTGGGAGAGGCAAAGTAGAATACCAGCAATAAATCCCCATCCACATACAGAGCCATTTTCTCATTACAGATTAATTTGTAGATCACAACTGGTCAATAGCAGTTATTGGTCACTCTGGTAGAGCGGGTCATCTGCCATGTGGAATCTTGATGGTTCAAACCACGACTCCTCGAGTCCACATGTGAAAGTGTCCCTGAGCAAAATCATAGATGTCTTAAAAGATGTAGCTTAAGATGTAGCAAAGTCAAGCCAATATAGAAGAGCCTTAAACCTGCAATCTTTTTAGCACCCACCAGGGGCGACCTCTGTAGTTACAAAAAAAGACTTTGATTGTACAGACGTCTTTGGAAAAAAGCTCTGTGCCCTTAGTAAACATTTTCCTGATGACTTGAGGGGCTCAGTCGCTAGTTTCAGGCAAGATGCACTTATGAGATGTGTATCAGCAAGAACAAATGGCAAATATGTCACTCAGTATGCCAACACATGAATTAAGCATTTTGCTGCTAATAAGTCAGATATACAGAATGTATAGTTTTAGGCTACTATTTCTCTAGGTTAAATTAAAGTCTGTGATGCTCAGAGTCAACTCGGCCAGGTCCCCACCTTCACCTTCCACAAAGCTCACTGTGCACCCGACCCCAATACCTGTCTTTGTGGGTGATGGGCCCACAGGGCGGTGGATTCATGTAATTTCTTCAGGCTGAGCCCCATGAATCCAGGCCTGGCCACCAGATGCTTGCCTGTGAACCCCTCTCCCAGGTTTAGCTCCAGGAGGGGGCCCAGGATTTCCTCTTCCGAGGTTATCCAGCACCAACAATTCCATTTCATTAGGGTTTTTTTTTTTTTTTTATTTTTTTTTTTTTTTTT
>VVAS01047166.1:0-10711 GCA_015103295.1 Ptychochromis oligacanthus
GATTGAACAGTGCTCCGTGAGATGTTCAAAGCTTGGGATATGTTTTTATAACCTAACCCTGCTTTAAACTTCTCCACAACTTTACCCCTGACCTATCTGGTGTGTTCCATGGTCTTCATGATGCTGTTTGTTCACTAATGTCACTCTCAGTCACTCTTGAAAATGTACCTTCATCTAAAAGGCATGTTGTTTTGGGTCCAATCCTGCAAACAAACTACTACAGCTACATTTACTCACCAACACAGACCCGTCCATCCAGGCCCACTGCCATCCCAGCCATACATTCACAGCGGAAGGACCCCTCAGTGTTGACGCAGTGGCCATTCATACACATGCCTGGAGTCTCACATTCATCGATGTCTATAAATAGATGCAGAAACAAAATAATTTCTATAGACACGTCTCTTCACAATATGACAAGACCAGAAGGTAAAACTGAAATAAATCATTGATTAAAAATTGCAGCCACAACTTCTAAACTCCTAAAATTTCATGTTTGACTACAACTAAGAAAACATTCTTCTCTTTCCTCTTCATTTTCGCACTGTATTACAATAATTATGATAATGAGTGTAAACCATGGTAAGGCATGCATACTTAAGTCTGTGTTTATATATGTATGTGTATGATGTGTATGTGTGTGTGTTCTGTTTGGGTGTCTTGGAGGACAGACAGACTGCGGAGAGAGACAATGAGGCCCCAGGGCCCCTTCAGACTACACATTTCATTAATGACTGCATACATCAGCACTCTTCACCCACACTCTACTCTCCTGTTTATTTATTCTGTAATGACTTAACCAGGTCAGTGTCTCTGAAATCAAACGTCTGTATCTGAGGCTATGTGGAGCAAAATGGCTACAGAGGAGTCTGCTCTTTATGAAAATCTCGTTGCCATCTAAGGTTCAATACAGCCTCTGATGTTGCCATATACAAAATTAATTTGTCAATTTCAAAGAAAGGCTAAATCTTTTTTTTTTTCTTTGTACTGAACAAGTTTAGGGTGGGCTATCTGCTGAAATCTCAAAACAGGCGGGCCCCAGCTATCCACGTGTCCAACTGGCGTGCAAGGAAACTAAGGGATTTTTCCAAGGCTTTTTAGGGGGATTTTTGCCTTGTGTGTTAAGAGTCATATAACAGAGCTACTAATATGCCAGAGAGGTAGTTACCCTCCAAGGTACTTGAAAATGCAGTCAAATGAATAGCTTACTCAAAATATATTCTGCTAATGTCACCAGCCAGTGACCATTTGAATATAGAGATGTGCTCTTAAAGTCTCACTTCGTAGGCTTTCTCTCAAACGTACCTACACACATGCGTCCACTTGTGTCAAGAAAGTATCCAGGTTTACAGATGCATTTGAAGCTGCCATCTTCATTGATACACAGTCCATTGAGGCACATGTTCCTGATCAGACATTCATCCTGGTCTGTGGACGAATGGAAACTAAATGATAGGCTGGTAGTAGTGCATTTAGGAGAGATAAAAGACCCCAATGGTGGTTTATTCCAGTAACAGAACTTGTTTGCTTTAAACAAAGTTATACTGAGCTGTTGAATAATGCTGTGAACAGCAAAGATTTTCAAGCACTGTAAGTCAAGAAGAGACTAAACAAACAGTAGTCAGGAAAATTTGGACTAAAAATCTTGAATTTTTTTTTAAACCAGGGCCATTCTCAAAAAACAAGCAGAACTTTTAAAACACATGTTGCTCAACCACATTAATCAAAAGTAAAATCATTTAATTACCAATAATTTTCCAAAGAGTTACACTGGATAGGATGCCATAAAAGAGAGCTACAAAGAGAAGATCAAACACTGGCTCCTTTCTTACCCAGAGTTTTCCCTTGTGTTTGTTTGCTTTAGAAATTTTCCAAAGTGAAAAACATGTGGAGGGAAGGAGTTCTTCTAAGCTGTCTGACCATACATAAAAGCTCCCCTACATGAACTACCAACCGACTACCTAGATAAAGTTTGCAAGACATGCAAGTTTTCTTAACAGAATTAAATAGATGCCTGGAAGGTAAGAAGCAAATATTACTAATATTCAGCTCTTGGGAAAAAGGACTGTAGTAATATGAAATGCACATGCTTTGCAGCTGAAACACACCATGATCCCACCCATTATGGCACATGCTTCCAACAGACATTTCAAATCAAATCAACACCTCTAACATATCCATGGTCCATTAAACATGGCTATTAAACAAAACTGCCTTTTGAATCTATCTCTACTCTCCATATGTACTGATGTGAGAACTTGACAGACCTTGACAGTTTTTGCCATCTTGAGAAATTTCAAATCCAGCATTGCAGACACAGTGGAAGCTGCCTTCAGTGTTGACACAGCGGCCGTTGTTGCAAATACGACCATTGGCCACACATTCATCCAGATCTGGCAGGAAAAAAAACGAATCACACAATAAACACATGTACACTCTTGAAGTGTGCGTATGTAAATGTTTCTGTGTGTACATGTGTAACCTCGGCACTCTGTCCTGGTTGCAGTCGACTGGAATCCAGCAGGACACTGACAGATGTAAGATCCGGCCGTGTTCACGCATTCGCCATGTGCACAGGGGTTTCTGTCACATTCATCATCATCTGGAGAGCCAACATGAAACTCAACAACCCTCCTCATACACCTTAAGCTTTGTGTTAAGGAAAATTGCCCCTCACTCTGTCAGAACTCACCGATGCACTCTCCTCTTCCGTCCAACTTAAAGCCCATGTTGCACTCACAGCGATATCCAGTAACTGGAACGGGGATGCACCTGCCATTCAGGCAGAGGTTGCGGAAGGCCTGGCACATGTTGGTGATATTCTGGGTTTGGATAATAACAGGACCTGATAGAGAAAAATCGCACTCATATATCGTTGATAAAACATATGGTAATACAACGAAAAAAAATCCTGTTTTTCTTTCAGTTAGACATCTTAATATATAAGAAATGTCTTAAAAAACTGTAGCCACCATCCATTCTAAACAGAACTGGGAAAAATAAGATCTCACCTGCCTGCAAAAGCAAAGTGGCATTTTATACACATGTAGCCAGATAAATCACTAATCATCCCAATCATTCTAATCAAGGTAATAAAAAAATGGTTTAGTCTCGCTTTGAGAAGTTCCTCTTTTGTTAAAAACTTCAACTCTGCCAAATTTCCATGCAAAATAGTTCTGGGGGAAGTTTTACTGCAGAAGATTATGGTCATGGCAAATTAAACTCACACTGATATGCAATTGTGTAAGAATGGTTTCTTTGAGAAAGAACATTTGCTGGACAATTCTTTGAATATCTTTACAACAGCTGTCAAAGTCAAAGCCTTCCATCACTGGCATGCAGCTTTTTAGTTTAACGGTGCCAGTTGTTGTACTTCAAAAGTAGGACTTTAATGGAAACATGGGGTCAGTTGGTGGTTGAACACATTCAATAAGTCAGAGCAGTTATAGTCTGTTTTGACACTTTATTTTATGCATGAGAACATGTGAAGCAACCACAAGCATAAAGCAGGGGGATACCTGGCAGAAGAGGCTGTATAGGTTGTTGTTCTGGAAACTGTTCTGGAATTGGTCCTGGAATTGGGCCTGGTATATGTCCTGGAATTTGACCAGGCACCTGGATTGGAATTTGAGGACCTTGCCAAGGAGTTTGTCCAGGATATGGAAGTGGGTAGATGCCGGGTATGTCAGGGGTCCCTGGGACACGACCAGGTATAGGTCCATCCGGTATCCGAATGCACAGTTTCTGGTACTCTTCTATAACAAGCATATGTGAAAAATGAATAGAGGTTAGCTCTGAATCCAGATATGAAGAGATATAGATGAGAACATAACACTTAAAGCCATGTGAATGACTGCACCTGTTCCATGAATGGGACACATTTCAGGGGTGGACCCATCAGACCAGCAGCGTCCACTATCACAGCAGCACTGCATTTTGGTCAACAGCTGGGAATTTTGGTTGGCGCAGCGCCCGTTCAGCAGGCTGGCATAGCAGTACCCACCACGAGCATCTGTGGGAAACGACACAGCAGGAAGTCAGTTAAACTAACCGCACTGCATGGGGTATGGCGTGTGCTGTCTGAATGTTGAGCAAATTGGCAAGAGTACAATCAAAAAATAGTTGTTGTTGCTTCAAATTTTCCATCATTTGGAAAATAGAAGCCACTTCCAATAGTCTTCATTTCCTATTTACATGAACCTTTCCTTCATTCTGCAGTTTCTGGCACTGTGCACCAGCATGACTCACACTCAGGCTGCACATTACCATAAATATATCATGTCTTGTTTCACACCCAGACCATCCAGGGCAGAATTCACACGGAGAAAATGACAGCTTACACTGCTGATTGCTTGGTTAAGTTCGACAAGATGTCAGGCACAGAACTGGTTGGAAGTAAACATGGGACCTTAAGGGGTTGGACTAGTGATATGACTGCATGAGAAACAGACTAAAATGTTTGGCACAACAGTTTTCTGGAACGAAAGACTCAGACATTCCTTTCTCACAAATATGATCTCCTTGGGGGGTAACATGAGTGCGTCTTTGCATATGTTTATGCATGTGTGCTGTATGTGTATGTACATACAGGCTGCTCTGATAGGCTGATCTGACCTAAATTTTGCCCTGGTCTGGTTTTGGGGTGAAAGTGAGCTTAACTGAGCTGAAAGTGATCTGGTGATCATGTGTTTATGTGCAGACTGACAAACAGATGCGCACACATTCCAACCGTGAAGTCAAATAAGAAAGTCACCTGGAAACAAGAGTTCACTTTACTTCTCTCATCACGTGCTCATCACAGCTTGAAGAGAGTTTAACTCAACAAGCGACTACTGACCTAAATTCTACCAGCTGGAACTTTGGACAGTTTTCAGTCCTTTCTGCTTTCAGTGCCAGACACAAAAGGAGAAGAATCAAAATAGTGTGGAAAAAGGAAAGAGAATGAAGCAGCATCTTTTGCTTTGTCTCGTATTTTGTCAAACCTAATAATGACTGTAATAATTAACCAAAGCACAACGCATACAATACAACTGACTGTTCTTTGGATTGGGGTGACAGTCAGACAGAGGACAGGGGACTCACCTATACACCTGGATCCATCCACTGAGGTGTAATAACCCTGGGGACATTTGCAGAAGTAGCTGCCAACAGTATTAGAGCATTCACCCACACCGCAAATACCTGCAATGTTTGAGCACTCATCCAGGTCTACGGAGAGGAGAGGAGAGGAGAGGAGAGCTTTTGTTAGAAGCAAAACCTATCTTGAGACGTGAATTTCTTAAAAACTAAAGCACGTGTTGGCAGTGACAATGGAAATGAGGCATTGTCACAGGATATCAAATCCAGGAACCTCTGTATCTCCTCTTCTGTTAGCGCCATTAACCACCAAGTGCACATCATCCGGCACAAAGTCTTTTAGGAAATACACTGTAACTTTGACCCGTTTGAAATACCTCTTACAAAGTCCAGAAGTTTTCTGGTAATTATTTCTGGGCATTAAAATAGCACATATTTTACTCTGCAAATAAGTGCCAGATTATCTCTCTCAGAGCTAAACTTGGTCTGGAAATTGTCATATGCATGTCTTACAGGCAATATATTTCACAGGATAACTGTAGACCTATATTTGTGGACCAGTAGAAGACATTCAGAGAAAAGGTTTTACTAAACATTTTTCAGCGAGAAGCATTAAGCACCATGTGAGTCCCACAGCAGAGTAAGGAAAAATATCATTGAATATCATTGTTAAAGTCATTCAGAAGCTGCTAATTAGGATTTGCAGTGTGGAGCAACCACGTTGGCTACAATTGAACAGCAATAATTAATGCTGAACAACTAATTTTCATAAGGCTAAACATTCAAAGCAATGTAACAGAAACACTGTAAAGAGAAGACATAAGTCAAAGATGTGTATCAGTAGCAGTATTTTCATAAAACTAACACATGTCAACTCATAATCTACTGCCTATACCAGGCCGAGTAAGTCTGCAGCAGCAAAATCTGTAACTCTAATGTATTAAAGTATGAGTGTTTCTTTTTTTAATAAGAAAATTGGTTATTTCTTCTTCTAAATGTTACATAGTCTAGTTTTAACACATGTATAGAGGGGAAAAAAACTTGACTTCCCATCAGCATCTCTTTCAAACATCAAAATTAAGTGTTACACAGGGTTGCTGAGAAAAAAAACCTGAGTGCTGCTTTGGTTTAATTAGGCTTATTTCAAGGGAAGGGCAAAATGTGGCTTATGTGTGGTCTTTCCCCACAAAGTAATAATAAGAATTCCACGACTGAGGTGAAGTTAACCACATCTTGGCGGATGTGGCTTTTAACTGTCTTAACTTTTAGGGACTTTAAAAATATTTTAAAGTCTACTTTGTCATTCAAGCTGACACTGAAAGCCAGACAGTTCACGGCTTTACTATCGCTTACCTTCACATTTCTGTGAGACCTCGTTGAACTTGTGCCCAGCAGGGCATTTGCATTCAAAGGATCCAACTGTGTTGATACAGTTTCCTCCTTGACAGATGCCAGGGATGGCCTGGCACTCATCCACATCTGCACATGCATATCACAGAATTAATACATACTCTAATACACACATGAACCTACACGTGGACACACACAGATTATTGTGGTAAAATAAACGTAGAACAGGGGCAAGGGGGCAACACACACACTGACTGAGATTAATACACAAATGTGAACAGCCTTGGATGTGCATGGATTTAAACTGAGTCTGTTTTAACAGTCTGCCTCTGACTTTCCTGAGATCAACAATGTGACAAAGAAACAGAGGGAGGGGAATGTCTCCTGCAGGAGGAACAGAAACTGAAGCCAAGATGACAAAAAAAAAAGAAAAAAATTAAGCGAATGCAGAATAAAGGGTCGACAGTTAAACAACAAGTTATAGCTGTGATCACATGCAATGACTAATGTACATGAAGATATTCTTTCAAAGGAGGGGCACTATGACGTCATGTGTGAGGTGATCCAGACCATCAGGTTTGTGCGGCCTTCTAATCTGTTACTTTTGTGAGTGATGCTGATGATTAAATGAAATTCATTTAATGAATATGACAGACTAAAACGAAAGTCTCAGGTTGAAAACCTGCAGGAGGCTGTGACCTGATGCCGTCTCAGAGTACTCCATGTTCCTCTGGGTCCTGGCTCAGGTCCGCCTCCCCTGCAGAGGTTCTGATGTTGTTGGGTCTGGAGCAGGCAGACGCAGAGCCGTCTTACCAGAAATGAGCTCTCCCACGTGGCACCGCCACTGACCCGTGTTACTGACTCTGACAGTCCCGCCGCAGCGGGTGTCTGCGGGCATTCCATACACATGTGGGAGGCACTGCCACCCACCCCAATTTAACCCAATTAGAACTAATCCTCTGTAAAAAGGGATGGTGGGTAGAGCTCAGGGGATGACAGAGGGATAGGGGTGAAGGCAGACAAACGAGGGAGAAGGAGTTAAAGTAGGAGGAAAAGATAGCAGTGGCACACTACTCAAAGAAGTAGAGGGGAGGGAGAGTGACAGAGAAAAAGAAAGATACAAAAACAGAAAAAGAGACAGAGACACAGAGGAACAGACTTTACCTTGGCATGCCCCGGTGCGGTGGTTTGGTATGAACCCTCTTCGGCAGGGGTGAGGCTGGGCCGGGCACATCTCACAGGGGTGACCCCACGCCCGCCCCACTGTGGCGCAGCACAAAGTCTTTGTGCACACAATGCCCGTGAGCTGTCCTTGGCACATCTGGTTATTTACTGAGGCAAAGCACGGCCCGGTGCGATAGTCTGCAGAGGCAAAAGGGTGGGTTTTTATGTGAAAATTTTACTTTGACTCTTTAAAACAAATCAAAGCAAAAAAGGCAGGCTGTATGATTTGGCAGACAGTCAATTGTGCAAACAGAATGAGAAATTGCTCGGTTTAAAAAAATGCAAAACATTTGTGAAACAGTGAAAAAGAAAGTTAAAGCTGAAGTCAAAATTCACAGAATATGAGCGAATGACTGTCTGGCATACGCAAATGCTCAAACTCAATGTAATTTTGCATGACATCTACAACATACTTAGATTATATGTGATGAAGTTTCTGCAGAGTAGACAGTAATGCACTCCAAGCATGCATTGTATTTTCCTGGCATTTTAATTGGTCTGCCTCTCAGGTGCACTGTACGTGTGTGTGTGTGTGTGTGTGTGCGTGTGTGTGTGTGTGTTTGTGTGAGTAGAAGAAAAAAAGGACAGATAGGGAAGAGGTCTGGAAAACCTTTTAAAGTTGTGTGGGCGGTTGTGGAGAGCAATGGACACAAGCAAGGACACCCAGACAATGAAAATCAGTCTGGTGCTTACATTATATGATCACTGGCTCATTAGTTGCCTGTGTTGTATCTATTTTGTAAAATGGCACATTTATCATGTAGTTTGCTGCCTTTTATGATTTTCCCAATAATATTCAATCTAGGGGATATAGTTCACCATCCCTAAAGACACTAGAGGCTGGCTGGCTGGCGGGGCGTGTCTGTGGAACGCAGTAGGTGATTTCCACACTAGCTACCACAGCCTAGAATTAAAGTGAAATGACTAATAATAAATATGAGAGTGTGAAGAAAGTCCCTCCATCAAGATTGTTCATCTCCCTTTCCCTTCAAACTGGATCAAACCTCATTCCCTAGAGACAACTGCTTGCATGTACCTAACCCCTCTCTCCATTCTTTTTCCAAACAAGTTCCCAAGGAGTTAACAAAATCATTTACTCTTATCAGGTGAAGGCTTGGAGGATGAAGATGGAACAGAAATAGGGACACGGAGAAAGAGAGAGGGAAAACACATCTCTCCCAAAAGAATCTGGACATGAGCCAAAGACAAAAATCATTTCCACATTTCACAGCAGACAACAGACAGTAAGAGGAAAGAGGGAGACCAGTTCCAACAGTGCAGTCGTTTAAAACAAACGAGACATTGTGCGTTTCCCGTGTGGACCGGGGCCCAGCCCAGTCCCGTCACGTGCACCCCAGCCTCCACGGTCTCTCTGCCTCTGGCACCAATGCTCTGTGAAACAGAACTGGGTCATCTCTCTTTCTCACTCCCTCCTGCTCGGGCTCGATTGGAGACCAAATGCTTTTGATTCTTTGTCTACTTTTCCTTCCAAGAAGAGGTTTAAAGTAGCGCAGTGCATTTACTCAAGCACAGTTTTAAGGTACTTGTACTTTACTTGAGTACTTCCATTTCGTTCAACTTCTACGAGACACTTCAGAACAATCTCGACTATTTGTTGTACAATAGTAACCCGAGAGTTATCAGAAAGTCGATGATCAGATTGCAGGCTAAACACGACAGTGTGGCACACCCAGAAATGCACTGCCACTTTTGTGTTAATTCCCAGTTTAATTTATTTTATGTTGCACCCTGGCTGCTTTGGGGGAATTTGGGGGGGGGGACATCCACCCACACCTCAAATGCAGTCTGAAAGGCAACCGAAGGCTCTGCCTCTTCATTACTTTAATTTTTGGTGTCGTGGTACCATTCCTGGGACCCATAGCAACAAATTCAGATACACACTGTAGCACAACTTCCACAGCTTTTGTAGAAATAGTACACAAAAAGAAAGGAATGATTTAAATATGTTGCCTAATTTGGATAAGAACTGATAACGTTGAATGTATAGTAAATGAAGCTAAATCCAACATTTGATTGGCTAGCACGCAGCAGCACAAAGACTAAAAACAACCGGTTGAAATATTTTTGCACATAACACCCTGCAAAACTGCAATTTGTTGTTGTAATTACTTCCATTTACTATTGTTTTACTTACTACTAACTACTACTGCTAATTAGCAAGGTTTAAAGGTGCAGACAGGAACACAAGACCCAGGAAAGCTGTTGTTTCTTCTTTCTGCTTGTTATGCTAAACTAACCATTTCATGTCTCCAGCTTAATATTTAAAAACAACAAAAACTGACCAAAGTACTTAAGCATAGAGAGATTAAAAGAAACAATCAAACACAGAACATCAGTAAATAATCTAATCACAGAATATGTGGACAAAATCATCAACACAACAGCATCACACAGAAAACAACTGTAAAAATAAAAAACAGAGTGTGATCAATATTGTCTTTATGATGATGAAAGATTGGATGACAGATGGCAGATCTGAGGTACAGCTTGGTGCTCTAGAGGTGGGTGTCAAAGACGATTATTAAATTGGTAGAGGTTCAAAACTTGTCAATACCAAAGCATTGACAAGTTCCCAGACAAACAATGCCGCTGTTAATGTTTCTGTAACATTGTGTCATTCTAAAGTAATTCATGCTGTCAAATTCCAAACTGTCCCCTAATAATATCAAAACTACCATAGTCAAGCTATCGCATCTGATGTTAAGTAAATTATTATTGTTTATAATCTCTGGGTTTATTTTACTATTTTTATTGAAAATGCAGCTAAATTTATTATACTGCTTGTAAAAAGATAGTTGTGCAAAAACAGGTTAACACCAGCAACCGAATGAAACAATTGCAAATATAACATTCTGTAAATCTGAAGCTGTGCAGCTTGTTTGACTGCTTCAACAAAGCTTCCCAGCTACACTATATTGCCAAAGGTATTCACTCACCCATCCAAATCAATGAATTTAGGTGTTCCAGTCACTTCCATGGCCACAGGTGTATAAAATCAAGCACCTAGGCATGCAGACTGCTTCTACAAACATTTGTGAAA
>VVAS01047172.1:0-10167 GCA_015103295.1 Ptychochromis oligacanthus
TGCGGGTTTGAGCGCGGAGTCAAGGAGGCCATTTACGTGAAAAGGGAACGACCATCACTGAACGAGGAGGGGGCCTTAGAGTACATCTTTCACCATCTTATAATCCTGTGATTGCAACTATTCCCTAGCTCTCTGTGAATAGTACTCATGGTCATTGATCAATGGTCATGACAATTTGCATATTATTGATCATGAAACTGACCTCACGGCCCATTGTTAACCAGTGGTGCCAGTTTCAGTCATTATGCAAATGTACAGTTTATAAGGTTGGGGAAACCTGCAGTCAGCTGAGACTGAGGAAGTCACTTGGATGAGTGACAAAACGTTTCTCCCACAGAAAACGCTACGTCCAGATGAACAGAATCAACCTTCTGGGATTATTTTTTCCTTGTTTGCTTTTCCATTATTCAGCTCACCTCCCCTTAGACTTACCTGGTGACCCTTGAAAGTGGGAACCATGGGACAAACGTACTGTAGTTAAACAGGCTCCACCCGAAGTAGTAAAATGCTGCCTACATGTTGACACATCACATTTTATTGCAGAACAAAGTGTGCTAAAGTTACTTTCATGTGGACTTTCATCCTGTAAATCAGTGCTTCTCAAACAGTCTCTTCCATTTCCCACTTTAGAAGAAGGGAACAAGTTTACACTCCTCAGTTTTTATCAAAAAAGAAAACTATCCAAGTTGAATTTGGGAGAAATAAAGCACAATAGCATCTGTTTATTTCTTTTGCAGTAATTCATTCAAATTACTTTTTACTTTCTGCTCCCCATTCCCCCTGGTCATCCACACCCCACCTGCAGTGGCTCTATGTTCCACCAGCGGGGCCTGCCTGACAGTTTGAGAACCACTGCTATAAATCTAGCATAGTGTTAGTTCAGCCAGGCCACGAAGATGATCATCGATGCCTGTGCTGTCTGCTGGGTCTTGCTGATACTCTTGCTACCTTATCCTTCCCATGTCTGTGGAAGATGGGGAAGTGCTCAAGCAGAGCCGTGCTGCCAAATATAAGTTGCTGCAGATGGAAATGGCAGTCTTTTTTGGACTACAGTGGTCCTGACTGAAATACATTTTTCTGACAAAAATCTGTACTTGTATAGTATTTTTTTCATGCTACAGAATATTTTTACACTGCTTTATGGGTAGTTCCACTAAAGTAAAGGCCCTCAGTTCTTCTTCCACTACTAATAGTGCAACCCATTTTAGAAAACCACAAGAGTGAGGTTAATTGGGGGTCTTATCTCTTTGTCTCTCCATCTTCCTCCAGGACTGCCCGTTCATCGTGTGTATGACGTACGCCTTTCACACCCCTGACAAGCTGTGCTTTATCCTGGACCTCATGAATGGTAGGATGTCCCGCACCCTTCCTGTCTGAGATTAAACTCCTGCCTTGTTCAGTCTATCTTGAGACAGAAAGATTGGATTACACGGCCTGCCACCGGCCACTCAGGTCATTCCTCCCCCAGGGAGCCAGAGAGCTGATGGGATTTTGATCGCTGATGACGCTTCACACCACCTGCCTGTATTAGCTTTCCCTACATCTAACATATCAGCCTACTTTTGAAGTCAAAGCTCATCGTTTCCTCCTCAGGATTGGCCACCTTTCAAAGTCAAGAGTCATCATCAAACGGTGTACATTACCAGATTGCATGCTGTTAGGGCTCCAGTTGTGCTATAAATACAGATAATCATTCGATGACCGAGACAGCTGGAAAAGAGAAAAGCGTCATAAAGAACCTTCCATCGATTCTCATTTTCTCCCCCAACGAGAAGGTTATCACAACTTATCGATAGATATTGATTGAGACTGAGATGTTTTGATGTCATATGCTCCGTATTGTGTCTCTGTCTGTGTATGTGTGTATTCAGGGGGTGATCTGCACTACCACCTGTCTCAGCACGGAGTGTTCAGCGAGAAAGAGATGCGTTTTTATGCAGCTGAAATCATCCTGGGTCTGGAGCACATGCACAACCGCTTCGTCGTCTACAGAGACCTCAAGGTAGACCCCTCTCTGATGCCAGGGTGGAAATAATCCCGAACCATGCAGTTTTTCATACTCTCAACAAATCCCATGAAAAGACCAACAAGGAGTTTGTCCTCTCAAAAGAAACACTGCAAAATCGTCAAGCTCTAATTCAAATTTAAAGTTAAGAGTTTTTTGTATGTGTATTCTAACTCTGACCAACTGCTTGTTTTTCAGTGGACTGAGGTGAAATTTGTACCAAACATCCAAGAAATTCTCAGGAGACACTGCATCTGAATAACTGAGGTCATAGCAGGTCATAGCAAAGCTGCATTACGTTTAGGTCTTCCTAATTTTCATATTCATGTATGTTAGTATGTTGGCATACAGTAAACCATGAGTTAAAACTTTGAGCAGAGCTGTGGTACAAGTGAGTGTAGCTGTCACAAGGAAGCAAAAAAACAACCCTGGAGTCTGCCTATGGAGACCTAATTAATGGAACATCTCAGCCAGTGAATAGTACAGAAAATTAGCTATTTTCAAACTGTTTGTGGATGGAGTAATGTTACATTTTTCAGATGTTTGCAGTGCATGTTAAAAGTGCACTACGCAGCATGTTTTATTTATGAAAGGCTTTTTTATTGCTAACACGTGACCAGATTGTGATATAACTTAAAAAGTGTGACAACCTTTGACGCTCTTGGTTGCCTCTGACAGCCTGGGAATGGTTTATGATACAGGTCACAAAGGATGTGACAGAATAAAAACCTCTTAGAAAGTTTAATGGCTTTGCTTCAGTGTAAGGTTTTAAAAGCTTTTCACCCTGCACGTTATACTTGTACTCATACACAACAATATGGCTTCATCCACGTCTTTTCAAGTTATGGGTTCAGTAGGCCAAGAAAATCAATAATTACACTTGCATACACCTTTACGATGATATGAGGAGGTGTGTCTGCCACCGCACAGCTGAAAGTGTGAACCTGAACATGTTTCCCAGTTTGGCATTCCAGAAGTCTCCATTAGACTCCATTTCAGGTTTCTTTTATTGCCATATTTCTCTTTTATATTGAGTAAGTATTCCCACTTCATGGAGCTGTTTCCCTGTCTGCTCCCTGTATGCACATCCAGCAGCTATCGAGCGACATTGCATTCATTAGTTTGGATCCACCTGAGAGCACAGAGTAATAATCTAATGAGTAAAGGTTCAGCTTGTAAAACTAAAGCGATCAACTGGAAGAAAGTTAAAACTTCCGTAGAACTCCTGAGCTGCTGATATTTCTCTGTGGGTTCATCTCTGCAAGCAACACCTTTTACATTACGCAGTTGTATAAATCCACCTGTGAAAATAGTCCCCCAGCATATTTCCACCTGTTAGCTAATACTGCAGCGATGAGCTGTTTTATGAAAATGCTGAGTGCTTTAAAAAGATAATAACCATATATAGTATCTGAGCTGTTTTTTTTTTTTGTGCTTGCTGGTCTCTGTTCTTCATGATTTGTTGACCATCATAAAAATATGGAATAGTCCCAGACTTCATGTTCAAGCTCTTAATCCTTTAGTCAGTTAAACAAAACAGTAATGATTAGCATTAATACGCCATTTCATGCCGTGTTACCTTTGGATCAAAGCTTGGTATTTAGACAGTTATAAAATTGTAAAAGAAAGATTCAAAGCTTGAAGATGAACCCTTAGTCCACTGACCCACAGCTGCATCTCCAGAGATGCTGTTTCAAACCATAGGTTCATATCAGCTGTCAACTGTCCTCTGTTTTTCCTCCAATTCCCTTGTTTGGATTGGCTGCCATAATAATGGATATATTTTGCTGGAAGTCAGGGAACGTTTTAGGGCTTTAATAAACAGTGCAGTTCAATGCAAATAATACTGTGAGGCAGAGTGTTGGAGGGGAAAGAAAGTGAGTGAGTCTCAGATATGCCAAACAGCAGAGGATAACCAGGACAGGAGGCTCTCTTATTGTCTGTATCCACACAGAATTTCTTGTGGGTGAGCGGAAATTGTAACTTAAGTCTAGAATTAGTGAGGTCTCCAACATTGTATCCTACGCTTTATCGTGTTATCTCTCACATTCTCCATCACCCTCTCCATCACTCTGCCTATGTGTGTGTCCTCCTCAGCCTGCTAATATCCTGTTGGATGAACACGGTCATGTTCGTATCTCCGACCTCGGCCTGGCCTGCGACTTTTCCAAGAAGAAGCCCCACGCCAGCGTGTAAGTGCACCTATCTGAGCTGAGCTCCATCTGCAAAGGATTTATGTCTCTAGGGGCAGGTGGGATGATTTAAATATTACCTGTGCTGCTCAGCAATTTTTCTCTAGCAGTAATTACATTTCAAAAGTTTTAGCACATAGAGCCGTGTTTGGTCTTGAGTTTTATCACCTCGCTGCACTGTGTGGCAGCTGAAGAAGCAGAAGAATTGTGCTGACCTGATGGATCACACATTAAAGCAGCAAAATAAAGAGTGTCTGTGTCTGAGGTTCCCAAGAAGCGTGCCGTATTAAGTTAGTGCTAATGCAAGGCGAACATTTCCTGTTGCTGCAGCTTCACATTAAAAGGTTTTAAGTGGTGAAACACATTTTCATTTAATATGAAGTAACCACAGGAAATGCAGTATGTTGGAGCTCACTCTGCTGGTTAATGTGCTCCCTCGGAGCCGCTGGCTAAACTCTGCCAAAGATTGTTAGTGAGCAAAAAGACACGCCACTCTGTAACATGTCAGCCACTGAGCTGTCATAAAGAGACTTTACAACAGACTGAAAAGCTTCATGTGCTGATACTTTTAGCTTGAATAGTGATGTACAATACACCGGTGTCGCGTTACGCAAGGTGTTTCTTTAGTAAAGCCATGACTGCAGTGCTAGCTGTGCTCCTTTAGCTGTGCTCTCTGACTCACACAGTTCCTCTTAAAGTGCCGTGCAGCACAGAGGGCAAAACAGCACTGCTCCAACAGTCACTGATACCTCTGATTTTGAAGGTACAAAGGTATGACATTGAACTTCTGTGTGATAGTTTGATGATTTGTGGAAACCACATGCTGAGACATTAATTGCCATCTTCTGATCCACCTGTCTTTATTAACAGAAACAGGAGCTGCTACAGTTTTCATAAAACATAGTGAAACTGTTTTTATTTAGTTTTTTAGAAAACTCCTTTACTAGATAAAGTTTTCACTAATTTGGGGGTAGTTTAGTTTCTTTAAAATAACAGACTCCATTGGGGAAGAAAAAAACAAAACAAAACAGTAATTTTAGCTCATAAAACATGGGAGCTGTTTGTCTATTTTGTGTTGTTGCAAGACTTTGGCGTTATGATGACACCAGATCCAAAACTAATCAGTTAAGAATCACTGTTTTTGTCAGAGAAGTCTGGTGGCTTCAAAACAAGTGATATCTTTGTCCACAAACCAGCCTTTGTCATCTGTTGTCACACATGCAGTTTGAGCATAAATGTAAAGCATACCTTCAGATTTAATTCTGCTGTTTGTAGGACTGGCAGCATGCCTGAATCAGTGCTGCAGGAGAACTTGGAGAGTGAGCTTGAGGAGGGAGAGTGGGGGAAAAGCCTCAGTTATTTTAAAAAGTTGATATATGGCCTAGCCCTTCATGGGATCACTATTTTGGAGCTCAGTGAGCTCACAGCTGTGACTTTCATTATTTGAATCAAGCAGTTTGTGAAAGATTTGCTGTAAAAGTCAGTATTCAGACATTCAGCAGATCTTCTTTACTGTTGTTATCAATAATATTTTTCAGAGTTTGAACTCTTACATTTTTTTTGAGATTTTTATGTTTCTTGGTATGAACATTTTGCAGTCATTTTTGGGTTCATTTTTATATTTTCAGACATTTTATCTTTGGCTCAGTTCCCTGTCAACATTAATTAGGCTCCATTTATGTCAGTATTCATGAATTTAGTAACTTTTTATCCAACAACAGCCGATCACAGATGTGAACTCAGCTATGATTTATTGTCTCTTTTTATAACTTGTACTCTCTTGCAAATGATGAACGCTAAACATAATGACCTTCACTGAGGGTTTGGAATCAATTTAAATGAGTTACATGGATTCAACACTGGACTCAGTTTTAGTAAAATGCTGTATTGGACTTGCACCCTAATCTGACCTGATGTAATGATGTAAACACAGTTGCTGATATCGTTGCTGTGAAAGCAGCCTAATGTGTATCAGCAAAGTCATTTGCAACTGTCTGTGTTAATAACTAGATAATAAACCAGTATGAAAAAGGCTAGGCCCATAACTGGTTAAGCTTCCTGCAGGCTGTCCTAAACATCTGTAATTATAAGGAGAAATCATTTTTAACCCATTTATTTGCTCTTTTAATATGTGCTGCAGCTAAATGTGGCTCTAGTGTGAGATCCTGTTTTTTGGGGGGGTTTTGACGTGTGTGCTGTGCTCGTTGCAGAGGCACACATGGCTACATGGCTCCAGAGGTTCTTCAGAAGGGGACGGCATACGACAGCAGCGCTGACTGGTTCTCCTTAGGCTGCATGCTCTTCAAACTCCTCCGAGGGTAACTACTCGAGCTTTGCTTGTTCCTCTCATCTTATTTCTTCCTTGATCTCCTCAGTGCACTCTCCTCCCACCGTGTCCTGACTTCCTGTCTGCTTTCAGACCTCTGCCGCTCTGAGTAAACTCTTTGAATCCGCTTGCTTGCCCTTCTTGGCATCTCTCGCCAGCCTGCCTTCTATTTGGCGTGTGTTTGATCTTGTTTGTGTGTGAGCCTGTGTGTGTGTGTGTTTGTTTGATCTGGAGTGTGTAAATGCCAGAGGTCTGGGCCCAGTAGGTCAGAAATCAGGTAAAAGGAGGAAGCATGTGTGTGCGCGCGTGTTGGCAAAGCCTGGATGCTTGTCCTGAGCGAGCAGAGAAAAAGAGAAGAGCATGTGTGACGCATCTCTCCATTGATGTTTGGATCAGTGTGTTTGAACACTTTAAAGAGGAAGAGTGTGTCTTTGGTGAAAGGTTGGCTGCATGTTTCAATATTTGAGTCGAAATTCTCGATCCTGCATGGGATTTTTAAAAAAGATAAAAATCAGATTTAGTCAGTGCAAACAGCATCATGTTTTTATTGATACAAGAAACTTGTTAATCAGTAAGCTTTAGAGGAGTTGGTAGAAGGTTTTTTTCATATATTTTACGTTCTCACTTTAAATGCCGTTGATTGTTTTCTTCGGCTTTCATGCAAGGCTGAATGCCTCCTGACTCCAGCTCCATCCTTAAATGATGATGCTGCTTTATGTGTCTCCTATTCATGTGTCTAGTGTGGCTCCGTGGGCCTGTGTGGAGAAACATAAAACGGTGTGTAATTAGGGCAAAAAGTCAGAGCTGCCACAAAGAAGATGTGTAGTAACGACAAAGAAGCATACACAAAGATGAAAACCATGGAGGGTGTATCCGATACGTTGTGTGTGCCCTTTTAAATTCACAGATTACACCATCTTTGTGCACTTGTGTTATGAATTTAATTGATTTGCCAAAAAAGACACCACACACTAAACAGAGCTGTTGGTGAATTTTTTTTTTTCTTTTTTTAAAATAAATGATAAATCTTTATTAACCATGATAATCATAAAGTGAAATTCTGATATTGTGACAGCCCTAATTAAAAGTCATTTTTGGAGTGTAGAAATATCTTGTGCTTTTCCAGATGGACAAATGGTTAATATTCAGTCTTTTAGCTCTGTTTTGGTTCCCACCAGCTCCTGGGGGAAAATCTTTGGCTCTTCAGCTGCTTAACGCTCCGCTGTACTCAACAGCTCGTCTCTAACTGTGTTTCACTGCTGTTTGCTGCAGAGGATGTGCTGTACGGTGGCTTTTTAAAGCTTTTTCACTCAAAAACTGCCTGCTGACGAGAAATGTGGGAGTGAAGCAAAACAGTAAATGGGAGCATCAGACTCTACATATCACTGTACCAAGTGGACCTGCACTTCAAATTTCACATAGACATTTGATCCACTCTAATATAAAATTATTGATTAGTGCAGCTTTAACACCAGACATAAAGTGACTCTTGGGGACACAGTGTTAAGTTGTTCCTTAACATTCTGCTATTCCTTTCAGGTCTGTGTGTTACAGTTAAGTGATACAATTTTGTGAGCTGCTTTGGGCATTGTAACTCAATATAATGACTGCATCGCTGAGGCTTCAGTGCATCTTTAGAGTCATTGTTGTTCCGTTGGAGGCATTATCCAGACGAGTCGTTATGCCTGTGCAGAATAAGTCGGGCTTCACAATAGTTCACACTGTTTGCATTCAGGCTTTTTGCCTTACTGTGTAAATATCAAGATTCTCCTCCATAAGCCCATCCTCTGCTTAACGTTCAAAGGTTAATTTGTTGGTTAACATCCTTCAAGTGTTCAGTGCTTTGTTTTCATTTGGCTGAGGCTGAGCAGGTAGGCTCATTGGAAATGTCGTTTAGAAGTTGTTGCTCTCCCATTAACGCTGATAGTCATCACAGATTTGTTGTTCTGGCTTCTAAATATTCTTGCTTGATCTATTGGCCACTGAAGCAGTGCTCACTTAAGTAGGGCTGCCAGCTCATGTATTGTTTGTCTGTGATAATCTTTGCAGGTGAAATTCTTTAGATGGCCTTAGAGATGTCCAGTTTAACAGGTCTGCTCCTTGGATTGCTTCTCAGCATTTGAAGGAACAGTTTGGAACCTGGTGAAACACTGAAATATTTTTCATTAGTGAAATTAAAGTGCTGGCAGCAAGAACAGGGGCTTAATTTCATCAGACCCTTGAATTACAGTAATTGCAATAATACAGGTTTATTAACTGCAAATGTACATGTGCTATGATACAATATCATAGCATTGCTTGGAGTAATTTTAAAAAACCAGCAAGTATAGCTATCGGAAAGTTACACACACATTGCAGTTTTATAGGTTTTTTGTTTTGTTTCTTGTATTAAAAAGTGAGTGTTTATAAAGTACTCCAAAAGCATAACTCTTAGAAGTGGGCTCTGTGTCTGCGTGCACATCATGCACACGTATTGTACTTATACTCTACTACTAGACCTTATTAATTCACCTGTCTCCACTTCTCCTGTTTCCAGTCTACGGTGTCAGCATCTGTCTCTCTCTTCCCTCTGCTTTAGGCACAGTCCCTTCAGACAGCACAAGACCAAAGACAAACATGAGATCGACCGCATGACGCTCACCATGGTAAGACACAGCCACACTACGAGAGACAAGTTGCATGAGATGGCAGATACACCTACTGGAAGGCATCTCTGTGTAAACACTTTAAAGCACATATGCAGTATGTGTCTTTGCTTAACCCTCGACACATGGGTCTGTTTGCCTTACAGTAATTCCAAATGCACGCACATGTGTGTATCCCTCTGCATACTGTACTGTGTTTGAACAAGCAGCCTGAGCAAATTCCCTTGCACATCCTTCACACATGTATGTCTTTGTTGTGTTAAGTTTTTGGGCCATGTTTTAGTGTCTGCCTGCTACCATCAAATATTCAGCTTTCTGTTGATTTTTCATAGGAAGACAAAGGAGAAGCATCATATGACAGAAACTCAGTTAGATAAACTGAGCTAGGAGCCAGATTAGACACTTACAGGAGGGTCAGATGGATTAGCAGCCACATCCAACCCAGGTTTACAGGTCAAGGTGTCTCTGAAGGATGATTGTGGTTTATCTTTGAGAAACATCAGTGCATTGAAGTGAAACTCTGTAGGAAACTGGAAACTGCATGTCACAGCTGATCAATACTGGGAATACTGCAGTTTTTCTAAGCAGTGCTGCATTTACACCGTAAAACAACAAACAACTATTAAAGCTCACAGTACCATAAGCTCTAACTTTGAGTAGTGGAGAAATCCATAAAATAGATTTCTATTATAATAGGGGTGGCTGTGGCTCAGGAGGTAGAGCAGGTCATCTACTAATCGGAAGGTTGGTGGTTCGATTCCTGGCTATTCCAGTCTGCTCCGGTCTGCATGCCAAAGTATCCTTGGGCAAGATACTGAACCCCGAGTTGCTCCCGATGCGTTCATCGGAGTGTGAATGTGTGTGAATGTTGGATAGAAAGCACTTACGTGAAGAAAAAAGTGCCTGTAAGAATGTGTGTGACTGGGTGAATGAGGTTTGTGGTGGATCATAAAAGCGCTTTGAGGGCTCAAACCAGAGCTTATAAAGCGCTATATAAGA
>VVAS01047175.1:0-10836 GCA_015103295.1 Ptychochromis oligacanthus
TTTTGCAATTATCTGGGTTCTTTCCCCACTTTGGTCACTGAACAGGACGGGAGGACCTAATTTCAATATAGGAGGTTCAAAACAAGAGATGGAGGTGAGAAACAGAAAGGCTAAGTGGATAGGTCAAGGGGACAATGAGAAAAAGGGAGGAGATGAGGAGCGATAACAAGGAATTGTATCCTCTGGTTATTGAAAAATCATTACCAGTGCAGCCATGCATATTACTTAAATGTTAGAGCAAGGCAGAAGGAGATTGAGTGAAGACGTGAAGCTCACGCACACACACATTTTCAGTGAAGGCATTCTGGTGCTCTTTAAGCTTTGACTTGATCTTTGGTTTATTGAATAAATCTTGGGTTGATTTGGAATTAGAATGTAGTACATGTCTTTAATTGTCTTTCTTTAAACCCTTTTCTTTTTTGAGAAGGTTGAAAAGCTGCAGAGAAAATAACAACAGCCATAACAGTGTCTTTCAGGTGGTCGATATACAATGTTGTGAAGAAAGCAGGGACTCAGAGATATTCCTGAGGTTTTTGGCAAGACTGGTGCACTATTTTCAAAAGAGGAAGGGAGGTGAGACTTGTATTTATAAAGCATATTAGATCACTCCTATACTCAGTAAAAAATGAATTGCTTAACTGAAGCTAAAAATTATTCTTGGGAGTGATGCCGTAGAACAGGGTTGCCAGACATATGGCCTGTGGGCAAGAACTGCCAAAGCGTCAAATCTGGCCCTCTGGATGCCTTTGCAAAGAGTGAAAATTTGGGGATTTTTCATTGTATTTTACAACAGGAAGGGTTGTCTAGCAAGTTGTAAAAACTGGATGACCTAACGAGAGCGTTTGCCTGAGTTGTTAATGTCATCTGAGCCAGAGGTGTGAATCTATGTCTGTTTTACAGCCTTCCTCCTGACAAAGGCCTGCCAGAGTACACTGAAGTAAGGTGGTTAAGCCACAAAGCGGTGCCCATGTTACATTATAAGTGTTTCTTTGTAATGACAGTATCCTGCCAATTATGGAAGATCTGAGGCATACTGTTGAAAATGTTTTAATTTCTCTTAAGACATCTCTGGCTGATCATCTTTTCTTTTTCTTTTTTTAGAAATAGATGGCTCATTAAATGTGAATGTTTTCAGATGTATAAACTTGTACTTCTAAACAGTAAAAGAAAGGACAAAAGTTATTGAGGTGTTTTATTATAAGTCATTAGGTACTGGTTTTACAGCTCTGGCCCAGTTAATTTGGAAATATGTGGTCCATGAACAAAACTGAGTTTAATACTGTTTCCATAAAAGAATTAGTTTTGCTTCGACAGTAGCAAACAAAGGCAACCAGGAACAGGCAACCCTTTGGAAACTATGTAATTGCTGCCAACACACTGTCCTAAATCTTATTCTCCTCACATTAAGTGAAAACAATAAACTGGTGGGTCTACTGTGAGATCAGCCACTTCAACCTATAAAAGCCAAACCAACAAAAGTAGTGGCAATGAACACAGATGTGCTGTCAGGTGCACATCAGCATTCATGAAGTGCCTTGCATGGCTTAATGATTGAATGTGGGATATGAGGCTGTTCCACAGGGTTTCTGATTCATACAGATTTATACACAATCTGCAGCTGTGGATACTCACATTTTTAAAAATGTGAGTATCCTCTGAAAGCTTCTCTGAGAATTGAATGAACACATAGTTCACCTAAGAATTAAAAAAAGTCCCACAGGGTAGGATTTCTTGATGATCCCTTATGTCATAAATTATGGTGACTTAGCTTTCCATTAGGTGACTTTCAGCATAATTCAAGGTTTGAAATTCACAAATATGTAATTTTTTTTATTTATAGGCTACATTTTATATAGTAAATGTGAACAACATATGTTATCTGGGTTATACATGCAAAATAAATAAAGAGCTTAACTCCTGAGATGAGACCTAACTATGAAGTCATCTGAACAGCAGGCTATAAGGAAAGATTGACAGGTTACAAGTATTTCTCAAGACAACACATTTCCATACTATTAGAGAGCCTCTCCTGGAGAGTTTAGTATCTTCCATTGCAATCTACAATGGATGCTGTTTTCTGGGCTAAATCTAGCTGGCCAATCATCAGCCTTTTACATTTCTTTATATATAAATCACAGCAAAGACTTAGAGTCCACTTAATATCAACCAGTCATCAGTGTAGCGATGTTCGGTTAATAAAACTGCGTACATATTGGAAGCGATTCGCTCCTCATGCATTGCTTTGAAGCTGCCAGTTGTTCGCTTGCTTACTAGCAGGTTATATCAGCTGTATTCGTCACTGTCACTGGTAGTCTTTTCAGTTGCTCGCCTGGAAGTTTACTGCAGTTCCCACCCACTTGGCGCTGCCAGCAGTTTTTTCCAACCTAGTCTGACAGCAGTTTGTGATATAGTCAAGACCTATAATCTGTTGATTCGTGTTTCTGTACACGAATTTGCTGTGTTTTTCGTGTTCTTCAACACAAATTTCTCAACATTATTTCGTGTCCCTGAACACGATTTTTTCATCCAGCCCGCTCTCGTGTGTACTGATTAAAAAGGAAAAAGTCCGCATTTGGAGGGGTAGTGGAGGTGTAAGTTATAAGACTTTCATAGCAGCGACACAGGTTCGAGTCGTACCTGTCAGTTTTTCACATATCATTTTTAAATAGGTTAATTACAAATATATCATTTGGTTAGGGTTAGGCATTAAAAGCTACTTGGTTAGGGTTAGGCATTTAAAAAGTATGGGGTTAGGGGTAGACATTAAACACTACTTGATTAGCTTTACAAAAATATCATGCCTTGCTTCAAAATATAACGACTATCATGTATTTTAAAACTTTGTTTTCCTGGTTTCCATGGTGACACCTCCCTGCTTTTCCTACAACAAAATACCTGCTCCTGAGACAAAATATAGTTCCTACTGAAATGCATTACTTACAAACTGGTGCTCATTAACACGAAAAAGACGTAACAATTCATGTTCCTGAACATGAAAACATAGATTACTTTTTCGTTAGTATTTCACGAACTGCCGTGAGACCGGGCTGTTTTTGACTTGAATTCACCAAATATCAATCACTTTCTATGGTCTCTGGTCGCCACATGTCCGCGAATCGCTTCCAGCGTGTACGCAGCTTTAGAGGTCAAAAAGATGTCGAAATGATATATATCCCTCAAGGCTAAAATTGTTTTATATTTTGTTCAAAAGTGAGCCTCTGGACAGTCAAAACATCCTGTTCCCACATGTCAGGGTGGTGATGTGCTGGTTAGCACTGACACCTCATAGCAATAAGATTTGGAGTTTTAATCTGCTCGTTGTTTGAAAGTTTGCAGATGTTTTCAAAGGGAGATTTCTTTTCACTTTTCCACCAAATTTAGATGTAAAAGATGTAATGTATTTTTTATAAAATGATGATTTTTCACTCATTTTTTTTAACAAAATTTCAATATTTAGAGGTCTGGGAAAGTTGTTTTCGATGTCTTTTCAGCACTTTTTTTGAAAGTTTTTTCTGAGTGGGTAATCTATGTGAGTGGGCTATTTGGATTCCATACAATATACTGTTTTTTTTTCAGTATCACATATACAGTATGTATTTTATGAATCGGAAAAGATGATGGGAATGGTGGAGCAGGGCCATGATGCAACTAAGGGAAGGCTCGGGATTTGTGTTTCCTCCATAACTGGCAGACCTCCAAGGCCCTTCTTGAGCATATAGAGACATCATTACACAGATAGACACAGATGCAGTTAGATCAGTAGTAAGACAGTAACCAGAATTGGTGTCTATATGGCCCATGACTGAGACACAGTCAGTCCATATAGACACCAAGTAATCTACTGAAAGGTAGGTATTGGTGCAGTGTCGACTAGTGCAGCCACACTCTACTTTTGGTCATTGTCCTAATTCTAAAATCTTCAATTACCATTGCATGGCAACATTAACTAAAAATTCTAGTTCTCTGACATTTCTCTTACATCTTTGGCTTAGATCATCTCGGTCACTGTCCTGATTTTTTCCATTTCTAATTCTCTGACATCTGACATAACTGGTCGCAGATTATATGAAACCTTTTCTACTTTAAAACGCCTTAAAATCATATGCAGTCTAAATAAATAAGCAAAAAAGCTCATGGAGTTATTGGGTTTTTATTTTATTTGATTTTTGGCATAATTGTGCTAAGTGTGATATGTGAAAGATAATAAAAGATTGTCGTGACATATATAATTACTACTACAGAATGTTTTGTATACTGAATATTATCTAATTCTAGAAGTGACAGTTCTGTTTCCTCAAGCCAGCTGTCAAGGCCCTTACTTGGTTTTTGAAGAATTATAAACAACAGTTACAGCTGATGCTTGATATTGGTTTATTTAACATGACATAAAACAGTAACTTGCATAAAAATTGTCTGGTGTAGCAGTTCTGGCCGAAGGACTGATGAGCTTATGCGATGATGAGGTGTCTTTCCGTCCCTCCACAATTCAGAAGAATCGCTGCTTCTCTTAAAATATAGGTTTGATTTTAGTGAAATTTGAACACAGTGATTACTTAATGGGTTTTCACCCAAACTGCGTTCTGGATCAAGGCCATATTTGTGATTTTTATGGGCATTTTCCCATTTACACAAGAATTGCTAGTCCTCCTAGAGCTAACCAGCTCTCATTTTTGGTCTCAGACTGAATGTTGACCACTTCAGTCCATTAGATTGGCATACAACTAGATTTTGGACACTACGTTTTTGTCTTTGACAGTCTTCATGTCAATGCAGGTGTCTCTGTGGGAAGTCTTAGAGAGGTCAGGATCAAAGAAGGGATGCTGGAGAACCTCCAGGGGTTTGATGCGCGGCTTGGCATCCAAGTGCAGCATCTTTTTAATCAGGCTCACCAATAGATGCTGATCACTGTGGTGTCCTGTTCTCATTTTCATTAACTGCTTAAGGTCATCAAGACACCTAAGCTTTATGTGTCTGGTTTCTTCTGGTTGGAATCCTGTCTCATTTTCAAACTCTTCTTCTGTTTTAAATCTCCAGTGCTGTTCGCTGCAGTTTTCGTTTACGAAATAATACTCAGTACCCATGCCACAGTCTAGGATGTAGTCTGGTGGCTGGCCCTGAGTGTGTTTGATGAAACTCAGAGCATCGTAGTCCATATTCCCAGCGTAGAGCAACTGCCCTGTAGCCAGCTCCACAGCCACCAGGCCCAGAGACCACATGTCAATTGGCTTCATTAAATGGAATGTGTAGCATTACTTCTGGTGCCCTGTACCAGGTGGCAGACACAGGACGTGCCAGGCCAAGTCAATAACTTTGACTTTGAGGGAATACTGATAGCGGTCCACAGCCATCACATTTTCAGGTTTGAGGTCAGCATGTACTATTCCCATTGACTGACTTCAGGTGCTATAGGCCATTTTCCAGCTGAATTACTACTGGCCTCAGCTCTCTGATGGGAAGACCCTGGTTGTTTCGGTCCTCCATTTAATCCAGCAGGCTTTGATCAAGGAGTTCAAAATTTAAACATATACGCTCCTTGTCAAAGAAAAAGCCATTCCACTTTATGATGTTGCAGGTGTCAGGATCCAGGCATCGCAGCTGTTCAAAATTTCCAATTTCGCCTGTCGCACAATTTCTGGGTTGCTCTTGTTGACCTTGATGGCCACAGTGTTGTTGGTTTCTATATTGCGACATTTGGTCACAACACCAAAGCCGCCCTCTCTAAGGAAAGCCTCCACATTGTGGCACTTTTCCCCCTAAAAAATCAGAAGGATGTGTTCGTTTACATGTTGAAGAGTGTTTGTTTAGGAAATTGCTGACAGACTTTTCAAAATTATTTTGGTTGCAGTCAGGTTAAAGGTCTGATATGCACTAAAAGAAAAATTTAAAAATGATAGCTGAAGTCCTAGTCAGGCAGGTCTGCAGGCCAGTCAGTGACCCCCTGGCAATCACCTGTCACTATGGAAAAACGTGTATTCCCCAACCGGTTGGCAAAAATTTCCTTGTGATTGCTTTGGTGCTAGCATATTGCTGCGGTCATAGTTTGCATGGAAGTGACAGACTTGTCTACAAACACTGTACAGCTACTGTCTGAGCTGTAGTGAATCTGTGAAAAGTCTGACATGAACTGGAAATGGAGAAGGGTTACCTTCAAAGTAAAAGTTGCAGCTTTTGAAACATGTTGGCTGCAGCGCTGAGACACAACTCTTACTTTGAAGGCGAACCTTCTTCATGTCTGGTTTGTGTCACACTTTTTACTAATACTTTTACTAGCGCTGTTAGCAACCAAAACAGTCACAAGGAGGTTTTCGGTGCAGCACCATATACCTCCTTGTGACCAGTTTCACAGTTGTGACTGCCAGCAACCTCCAGCCACCACTTTCCAACTGGTCATGGAAGACACACTTTTCCCCAGTCACTGCGACTGCCAGCAACCACTCGCAACTGCTCAGGGAGTACACATTTTTCACTCGCAACTGGTGGTTACCAGATAGTTGCCGACAGATCCCTAGGCCTGTGTGACTGAGGCCTTAGAAACTAAAGATATTTCCCTTAGGTGTTGGTGGAAAATTAAAAATGCTGAATAATGTTGCTCCATACTTGGTGGACAGTTAACTGTATGCTAAAAAAATTCTTGATATGAACTTTTCAGCACAAGGACATGATAAAATGTATTTAAATTTTTTTTTTTTTAATGGTGTCATTTTCCCTGAGATCATTTACATAATTGAGGTATAAAGATTTAGTCTGTCCAGCTGCTGGCTTTTTACAACTTCCATCCTTTTATCTTTTCTCAGTCTAGGTATCCCAATATACAGTCATGTTGTTTGGGCATGGATAGCCCAGCTGTGTGTTACATCAACTCTTGTTTAGTTTTGATAAATATGTCTTGTGTAAATGTAAATAAGGTTTAAGCTTCATATTTCCCCCATCAAACATTGTATTGCGCGTATTGAATGCTACTGAGTGTTGAGATTATTTTTGTATTTCAAGAGCAAGAGAAGGAAATTTATTCTTTATTAGAGATCAAATGTATGAGTAGCAGTGGAAGATGTGTGGCAATGATCAATGGGAATGTAGGTCAGGCTTCAGGATGGATCTACCATCTGCTCAGCAGACCCTCTTTTGCCCAAAGAGATGTGCAAGGCAACAAGACATGGGTATACATATGGAAGGAAGTGTTTGAGTTGCGATGCTGCTGAACTATTGCTAAAATTATCTTCAAAATAGTATAAGAATAAAAGCACAAAGGGAAAAAGCCTGAATTTTCTGTAGCCCTTTATTTCTCCATAGAAGCTGCTTCTAAATCATGGATGTCATGGATTTCAGATTTTGCATCAGAAACACTCTGCAGGTTTGTTCTGTGGACTGGTTCACAGTTATATAAACACCCAGCCTACACACAGTGCTGCTAACATCTTTACTCCTTTAAAGTAAAAAAAAAACCAAAAAAAAAAAACCATTAGTAACACTGTGAGTCACATTCCTACTTCAGTCCCTGCTAGTCTTGCTGCGATCACACAGTAACACAGACATTTCATTCGTGGCTTTTGGTACAAAACAAAAACAAACAAACAAAATGCAAATTGCAACAGTCCTCCACTGACTCTACATACCCATTACTGGTTACTTATAATTGCTGAAACCCTGGAACATCTGCTCCTGGACAGCTGAATAGGAAACTTCCCCTTGGTGGTGCAGCAGTAAATGAACTCGTAATGGCTGCACCTGTAAGTCTTACCTATTTGTCATTTTTATTGAAGTGTTGTTTGCTTTTGGTGCAATGTAGCAACTTTATTGATTATTATTACTAGTAGTGGATTAAAAATGAAATACTGAAAATTCTGAAACCCTCTAGCATGTTGAGCTACATTGTACCTCTTAAAGTGTTTTTGGATCTTCTTATTGGTCTGCACCAGTGGGTCTCAATTTGTTCTCTCCAGTTCCCCCTATCAGAATTTGAGAGAAAAATACCTTGAAATAAACAATATGTACATTATCTTTACCAGTTACAGTTGGGTTATGAAGGTCATAAATGATGCTATGTACTCTTCTATAAAAAAAAAAGGTTGGGGTGGTACAGTATGTATATTGTGCAAAATTTTTACTTTTCCATGAGTCATTTTTAATTTACCAGAAGGCCCTTATATTGCATCTTTTCTACTTTCTGTTGAACTCAAGAAGCTCATGCATACTCTTACAAAATATTGTCATCTCTTGGTTATTGCAGGTCACTATATTCAGTTGCTGGCTAAACGTACTGTTTCAAGCCTCAGCTGGTAAGGTTTTAAAGAATCAGAGACCATCCTGTAACTTCTCTGTCTACCTTAAGTTGTTGTCAATAACCAGTTAAATTGTAAAATTGTGCTCATTGCTTTCGAAGAGCTCCATGGCTTAGGTTCAAGGTACCTAGCACAGCCTGAGATCCTCAGGCAGGACCCAGTTCATGTCCCAGTTCAAAATCTAACCAGGCTTTTGCAGTCAAGCTTTTTAAGGGTCTGGAACTGAAGCTGGCAGAATAGGTCTCCAAACGCCCATTCAGACACCAAGGCAGCACCGAGAATTAAGATCTCAGTCCTTTAAACTAATAGTTACTAGAGGATCTGTTCACCTAGGTGGTGTAATTAAGTTCTATAGTAGTTCAGGCATCAGAGTTGTGGTTGGGAGGGTGGAGGATTAGTGAAGTTAGGCTTGTTGGCATACGGGAAAAGAAATCAGGGTGTAATGAAATTTATGGGAAAGCGACCCTTCGTCTCTTTCAATCTGTGACCTCCGTAAATTTAACCAATGAGTTTATAGTGTCGGTCTCTATTTTTATGTCTTTTTGGATAAAACATGATGTTCATTTTGTTATGATCAACATCAGTCAAAAAAGGATGATAAAGCCAGGTATACAACTCTTGTTCGTCAGGTTTCCAAACAAAAAGATGGTGATGGTGAAACATTGACTGGTGACACTGCAGTCGCTATGGTCATCCTTTATGTAGAGTCTGTGGGCTAATATAAACACAGCAGCACTGAAAATGTCTTTGAGAAGTGTTAAGGTGAGGGTTACACTTTTAATTGTCAGTGTGGACGTTGAAGGTCAGACAGTGACCAGACTGTTATCATTGGAGATTGATAGCTGTCCTTGATACCTAGTGGACACCTTGAGCCTGTCAGATACGGACATGTTTATATTGGGGTGGTTTTTGGGCCAGTCAGATGTGGGGTGTTGTGTGGGTCTGTGTGTGTTGCAGTGTTAGGTAAGCATTGCTAAGGCTTTGTAGTCTTACCATCCCAGCTTTACTGTTGAAATGTATTCATGTCCTGTAGCTTGATCTGACCCTTGATCATGGCCTTATAGTCTGTTGGTAGAAGGGAATTTAAACATCTGCCTTTGAATCACTAAGTTGAGATGCTATAAAATGGTGGCACTATTTCAATTTGAGTGAGAATGAACAGATCTGTAATTACAACAATTACAAGGTAAACAGCAGTAATAGAGCCTCCATGTCACAAAGTAATCCTCCAGGAATATGCACTTGCACATGATTTTTGCTAAATGACTCCATGTTAGCTCTCTCAGTACACTGGAGTGACCTCATCCAAAGGCTTACAAGTGGTGCACTGTATATCAGCACTACTCAGATGGCTTTGCGTTTGGTCTTGGGTGATGTAAAAACCTCTACCTTTCATACATTTGGGAATGTAAGTGATTAATGGTGTCTTTCTTGGAGGGGAAACACTGAAATTTCAGTGTGCTTCTTTGCAGACATTGAGAATAAATTAGATCAGTTATTAAGACTACAAGCTGCTATATTTTGTTAGAACAAGCAAGCACTGGAAGACATCTCCTACGCTTCTGTGTGTATAAACTGTTTTGCACTGCATAACCTCACTGTTTGCTTCCAGAGGCTGCCCTTGAGCAACTATTCTTTCCAGGCATAAATGTCCTTTAATGCAGTCAAAATGAGGCTTAGGAGCTGGTAAGTGGTTCCCATTTGTAAAGTAAACTACCTCTAACTCACAAAATCCCATGCAATTTGGATGAAATGCATTAAGAATGAGCGGAAGTATGCTGTTAGTGAATGGGTCAATTGCTCAAGGCTTCAAACCCGAAAACATAGTGTCTGGATCTACAGTTTAACTGCAAAGCAGAGACCAGTATGTAAATGAAAAGAAACATTTGTTGCTTGTGATGCAACATTAAGTAGAGTGACCAGATATTTGGGCATTATTTGTTCTTGTGATTAGCTTATATTCATATGTGCCCTGTGTAGGCGACTGCCTGCACATTTGCCACACTGTGATTTGTGGCAAATCTACTACTTCACTAATCAGCTTTGACCTAGCCAGAAAAGATTAGGTTCTGTTTAATGGACTCTTAATTTTCTGTGTGTTACTTAGGTGTATGTTGGCATGCTTTTAACTTATGAGACTGCTGGCCTTCCTGTATTGTGCAGCTTTCCTTTCATTACAGGGAGGGTCTTCTTGCTGTCTGACATGGCAGTCTGCCCACGGTGGTTAGCTGTGATTGAGAGTCAGGAGATGCCACCTCAATGAAAAAGGCTTTTTCATCTGCGGGTGGAAAGCAATCATAACTTCAATTTTTCAGCAGCTAAAGTGGAGCAACAGATCAGATGTTTCAGCAGTCAGCTCCTTTGCTGTTTCACTTGTGACTCAAAAGACTTGTCCTTTAGGTCTTCGGCCGAGATTTTGATCTGCTTTTTTTTGACTGGCTTTCACTTGTGGTCACACTGAACTGTCTCTTTTTTTTTTTTTTGCTTTTAATATTATTTTTTTTTATAGTGGTGCCTGTTGCTGAAAGCAAAAAGCTAGGTTTTCTTTTTTTCCTCC
>VVAS01047176.1:0-11211 GCA_015103295.1 Ptychochromis oligacanthus
GAGAATGACCAAGCTAAGATCCTGTGGGACTTCCAGATACAGACGGACAAACTGGTGACGGCTAACCAACCGGACATAGTAGTGGTGGACAAGCAGAGGGAGGAGGCCGTTGTGGTAGATGTAGCAATCCCAAGTGATGGCAACATCAGGAAGAAGGAACACGAGAAGCTTGAGAAACACCAAGGGCTGAGAGAAGAGCTAGAGAGGATGTGGAAGGTGAAGGCAACAGTGGTCCCCGTGGTAATCGGAACACTCGGGGAAGTGACCCCCAAACTGGGGGAGTGGCTCCAGCAGATTCCAGGAAGGACATCCGAGATCTCTGTCCAGAAGAGCGCAGTCCTAGGAACAGCTAAGATACTGCACAGGATCCTCAAGCTCCCAGGCCTCTGGTAGAGGACCCGAGCTTGAAGGACAAACAAAGACTGCCCACAGGGGTAGTGGGGAATTTTTTTTTTTTTGTTAATAAAAATTACTGGAATTTGGATTGGTTTGATGAGGCCTTCTTATGTAGCATGTGGTCAAGCCACAACAGCTCAGTACGGCTGCCATGCAGCATTCACAGGGTATGGTGTGATGTTGCAAAATGCAGTGGTTGCTTTCATTGTTCATGATTCCTTTTATCCTGTGCAAATCATCCACTTTACAACCATCAAAGAACACCCAAACTATTACATTTTCTCCAACATGCTTGACAGATGGAGTAAGTTTCCTTTTAGTGGTCAGTCACATATGGGTTTCTCTTTGCAACACTTGTGGCCAGCATCCTGGAGTCATTCATGTCTTTGCTATTGATGTTGACACTCAATTTTGGGAGAACCATTTAATGAAGCTTTGAGGACCTGTGAGCTGTCTGTTTCTCAGACCAGAGAGTCTGATCAATCCAGAAAGGCTGCTGCTGACTTTTTCTTCTTCTTTCGGCTGCCCCCCTTAGCAACTTCCGCTCTGCCACCTGCAGCTCTGCCTCCTGTCTTTTTTGTCAGTGCCACCTTCTCCAAACCGTACTTCACAGCAGGTCCTTTCACAATGTGCCATTTCAAACACAGGAGAGTGATTGTCACTGAAAATGGGCCTCTGTATGCCAAAGATATTCCATTAAAAATCAGCAATGATCTATTATAGTGAATCTGTCAAACATTATTTGCTAGTAGCAAAACTAAAACAACAACAACAAAAAGGACATTTTAAGTATTTTACAATGCAAAGAAATCAGTGTCAAAATATTTCTAGGAAACGCTGAAAATCTCATGTAACCCATACTTCCTGGTCTAACTAATTGAAATTCGCTTTTATACTTTTTCATATAAAAGAGGAATTTAAACATGTGATATTAACTGAAACTGCACCAGATGTTTATCTGTATGGAAAGCTGGCTCTGTGCCAGTGTTTCAAATGACGGTTGCTGTGTTTTGATGGAACAGAAGGGAGAAGGGAGGCAGTGTACTGATTCCCAGAGCCTGAGGAATTTGAATAGGTTACTGAGGACATCTGTGCCTGAGGGAATGCTGTTATTGGTGTTTACTGCCCCACCTCTGCAATTAGTGACGCTCTTGGGGAGATAAGGTATTTATGGTCAACTTATGGATCCTCTGAACTGCTTATTGTGGCAGACCTTAACCTCAACAACAAGATTTCTGCTTCTAATTAAATTTATCTCAACAGATATCCAAACTGAAATGACCAATGGAATGAAAAATCTTTACTTCCACCACCAATTAATTGCAATACAAAATTCTCAACAACAGTGATGTGATTGAAACTCTGTTGCACAGAATTCTCTCTTTGTGGAAACCAGATGAAGTGGTGGTATTTTGTAAAGGTATGGTAACAGTGGTGGTGACGACATCTTTCCTGTTTGACTAAAATCTTTGCCATTTCTTGTCAAATCAACCACATTATAAGCTGAGAAAGGTGAGCTGCAAGGAGCAGTATTGGGTCTCCCACCATTTACTTCATGGATAAATCTGCTATTTGGATGCACTTGCTAGTGGTGTTTTTTTTTTATATTTATTATTATTATTATTATTACTGTCAAAGAAGAAAACTGTTTTCACAGGCTGTTAGATGGCTTGATTTATCCATTCATCCATTCTCTACCGCTTATCCAACTCAGGGTTGCGGGGGGGCTGGAGCCTATCCCACATTTCATCCCTCTGAAAAATAAAGGGATCTGAAGTTGAAGGTGATGCAGTACTAGGACACAAATCTAAAATTACCTTTTGATCAGGAATGCTTGTATAGTTAGTTTTAGTTTTCAGAAACACTTCCATTTCACAGCAAAAGCTGACATAGTAGCACTAAACCTGAGACCAGTGGTACTATGATCACATTACTGGCATGAATCACACTGGATCTCAAACTTGAAGAACTCAGCTTGGTGAGATTTTAAAATAATATTTGTAATTTTATTAGGCCGCAATGCTCTCCTCGTCTATTTTTGGCAACAGGATTATGAAAACTTTTCCATTTAAAAGCAGTTTCAATTATCCAGTGTTTGGTGCAAGAAACAAAGCAAAAGTAACAAAAATGGATCTTGAAACACAGCATTTAAGAAAGAATTTGCACTGAACATCAAAGGGATTTATTCAGTATGCCCTTTCCTTCAGTTAAATACAAAGTACAATAGCGCCCCCACCCCTCCACCTCCATCATCGCGGATGACTCTTCCCTACACTTGTTAGTCATCAAGAAGAGAGAGGACCTCATTTTTCCTTGTGAATGCATCCTTCATCTCTTTCTTGTCATGCGAACAGAGTTTCCTCTTCATTTAATTTAAAATGATTCAGATTCAATTAGAAAAAATTTGTTTTCCAAACTATTTCTGTTTGATTGTTATTTTGTATGTTCTATTTTTGCCATTTTGAACAGCATCTCACTCACATCACAATAGTTGTATTTTTAATATTTTCTGTCTACTTCCTCTCCCTCAGTTCCTCTCCTTCTAGCATCTTCGCTCTTACCCTTCCTTCTCATCCCTCCCACCCCTCTATTTCCTCCCGATTGATGCCATCTGAGGTTGCAGGCCCAGGCCGCCGGAGCTGCAAATTTACCCAGCAGCACACGTCACTAACAGGGGAGCGCAGAGCTCCCAAAATAGCCCAAACAGCAATTGGTTAAAGGGGGCCCAAGTGGTAGTTACCAAGGACCGTTTCTGACAACAAAATGAAGCTTTCGAGATGTTATGTGAACACCCATCATTTAATGACTCACCCGCACAAGCCCTGCCGGCTGATTAATCATGTACTTCAACATTACTTTGGACATCCTTGTGAAAGTTCCTAAGGTTTTGCTTTGAAACTATTTTAAATGTGTTCTTTTGCAAAACATTTCCTGCCTAATAAACATGTTCTAGTAATAAAAACAACCCATGCCACTATGATCCTTGAACATACAACATAGAAACATACTATGTGCTGTGATACAATTAATATGCATGAAATTCTCCTTTGACATGGGTCATGTGGTAGAACTCATCTCACCGATTAGCTTATTAAAATGCCACCAACACAATATTCAAAACTGAGAAAATAATCTGTTGCATGCTTTGCTTTGTGCAGCAGGAGTGATACAATCTTGCAGTGCCAGAAGGCCATCCAAAAATGTAATAATCCAGGTCAGAAACATCTTTTACAAATATAATAAACAGTTCATGTCAGTATATTCTAAGTCATCTCTCCTTTCTCCTGCCTTATCCTCGAATGCTGTTCAAAGATAGCAACAGATTCAATAAAAAATAACTGTAAAAAGGTGTCACTCAGCTTTAGTCATTTTATGAGCAACCAGCCTAAGTTTACTAAATGAGATCTCTAGATCCTTGCATAATTGTGTGCTGTTGTTGCATAAGGAGAAAATAATGCCGGGTTTAATTAAAAACATCTAACAAAGGCAACATTGAGGGGTTTTCTTGTTTCACAGTATGAAAAGCAATTCCTAGAATTTTAGCAATCACCCCATTGTGGAAAAGCCGGGTTTATGAATCCCAATTCTGGCTTGAGAACTAAAATAAAGGCGTGCAGACTAAGCAAACCCTGTTTTATGTATGGCCAAACTCTTAACCCTTGCAGATCAAAGGCTGTGAACTACATATTTTACATTATTATTGTGCCAGAACACTTTTAATGGAAACTGCTAACTTTCGTGGTTATGAATCATGTTTAAGACTATTTTTGCAGACAGTATAATGAGTTGTCTGCAAATAAATGTGTGCAGTTGAACAACAACAAAGTATAAGTATGTGAGATTTGTTTGCAGGATGTAATCCAAAGGTCTGCCTGACTGAAAACAGAATTCCTGGGGTCTCACCCAGCGTGATCTCACTTTATCCACTGAATAAATCTGCCATTCGTACTGTAAATCATTACAGTTGAGTTCTTTGTAATAGGCCTTTATTGCACCCATTGTGGGATACGCCTATTACACATGTAAAACAGATTAAACCATTATTTTAACCCACACTTCATGTGGAATAATTATTAGTTCACACAAGTACTCGGAGAGAGAGAGTGAGAGAAAGATAGATGGGGTTATTTCAGCAATAGGGTCTGTTGGCTGCTCAGAGTGATGGTGGTTCATTCAGCTCTTAAAATGCTTCCAGGATTCTACTTGATATTGCTTGTGGGATAATCTGATTGAGCCAATCATTTCATTAAACAATAGTGTTGTTTATCCCTCTAACTGAGTTTGGAAGGGAATAGAAGAGGTGGCAGCTGCATTCAAGAAGCTGTTGCAGTTGTTGTGCGAATTTTTCATTTACATCATAGGAACATTTGCCATATCTTAAGCATAAAATCAGTGATAATGCTCAGCCATTTTCTTGTACTGAATCTGTTTGAAACGGTAAAGAGAAGTGTGCATGCCAAAAACATCTTTTCTGAATAGTAAACCTAAAATCTGAAAAATTATTCTTAATCGTTCTCTGTGGATTTTAAATTTCCTTGCAACCCTGTTTCAAGCGTAAAATGATATAGTTGCACTTTGGACCACACACTTTTGGACATATGAGTTATCATGATTTTATGAAGTTTATCTTATCCCAAATGAAAATGTAATAGATTACCCTTAATTTACTTAATACTTAAAGCATTACTCTGTATTGTGAGTACAGTAAAAGGAAAAAAAAAGTGTGACAAGAATTGTAAATAAAAATTATAATTTAAAAAGCTATGGAAGAGTCTACATATACACTCATGGCCACTATATTAGGTACACCTATTCAGCTTTTCATTAAATCACATATCTAATCAGCCAATCACATGGCAGCAACTCAATGCATTTAGGCATATAGACATGGTCAAGACGACCTGCTGAAGTTCAAACCGAACATCAGAATGATGAACCTGTTAGTGCCAGACGGGCTGTTCTGAGTATTTCAGAAACTGCTGATCTACTGGTATTTTCCTGCACAACCGTCTCTGGGGTTTACAGAGAACGGTTCGAAAAAGAGAAAATATCCAGTTAGCAGCAGTTCTCTTGGCGAAAATGCCTCGTTGATGTCAGAGGTCAGAGGAGAATGATCAGACTGTTTTGAGCTGATAGGAAGGCAACAGTAACTCAACCACTTGTTACAACCAAGGTATGCAGAAGATCATCTCTGAAAGCACAGCACATCAAACCATCAAGGAGATGAGCTACAGCAGCAGAAGACTACACTGGGTGCCACTCCTGTCAGCTAAGAGCAGGGAACTGAGGCTACAATTGGCACGCACTCACCAAAATTGGACAACAGAAGATTGGATAAACATTGCCTGGTCTGATGAGCATTGCTTTTTGCTGCAACATTTGGATGGTAGGGTCAGAATTTGGTGTAAACAACATTAAAGCATGGATCCATCCTGCCATGTGTCAACAGTTCAGGCTGGTGGTGCTGGTGTATTTGTGTGTATGATATTTTCTTAAAATAATTTGGGCCCCTAAGTAGCAGTTGAGCATAATTTAGAAACTCATTCAGCATTGTTGCTGACCATGTCCATCCCTTTATGACCACAGTGTACCCATCTTCTGATGGCTGCTTCCAGCAGGAAAACCTGCTATGTCATAACACTCATATCATCTCAGATTGGTTTCTTGGACATGACAATGAGTTCACTGTATTCAAATGGCCTCCACACTCACCAAATCTCAATCCATTAGAGCAAAAGGAACAGAAGATTCACATCATGGATGTGCAGCTGACAAATCTGTGTGGTGCTATCACATTAATATGGACCAAAATCTCTGAGGAATGTTTCCAGTGCCTTGTTGAATCTATGCCACAAAGATTTAAGGCAGTTCTGGAGGCCAACCCCATACTAGGAAGGTGTATCTAACAAAGTGGCTGGTGATTGTATATAACAATCCATCCATCCATTTTCTTAACCTCTTATGTAATTTTGGGTTGTGGGAATAAAATAAATAATAATGATCAAAAACAGGTTTTATAGAATTTAAAAATAGAATCATGTATTAACCTGATCTCGGATGGAGTAACACCTGCGCATTTGGAAGATACTGAAACAGTGCCCAAATCATACACTAGAAGGCATTATATCTCCAAAGAAGATACATTTGTGACATTTGAACAGGGAAATGTAGTGATAGTGGGCCTTATGCGCAAAGTTAATTCTTTTGTGTGTATTCATGTATTTAGTTTGTATTTAGTAATGCCAATGAGTGACTACTGTATTAAGTGTCAAATAAATAAAAAAAAAAAAATGATAAATTGATAAATTAATGTTAGCGAAAGGCTAATTTGCAGCTTAATTTTAGATATATGTTTGCTTAATGGCCAGGCACAGTTTTGACAGCATGAATCATTCATTCACAACCACATTCATTTAAATTTTAAATACACTGCACTCCGCAACTACAGGATAGCGACTTTATTCACCGGAATATTGTATATGTGAATCTGTGCATATCTGGATTCCCCAACATCTGGCAGCTTCCTGTTGTGACTGATATATTAGAGTATACATTTGATATTAAAATTTACGGACCACTTTTCTGGTTTTGTGCCATTTACCCTCAGGTTAGGGTGCAGTGGTTGGAAAATTACGACTTGTAGGGCCTCCTCTTTTCTATAGGTGAGAATGCGTGTGTATGTTTGTTTTTTACTAGCAAAAAGCCAGGAAGAAGAGGTTTTCATTTTCTGTGTTCTGGTGGCTAAATAATTCAGCACCACTTTGATTATTAAACTTATTTGTTAAATGTAATTTTATCAAAGAATTTCCCAAATATGGGATAAAGTACTTCTCATCTCATTACTTTGTAGATGAAGGTACAACAGAGCAATAATTGTTTTGCCTGCTTTTAAAATTCTATGAAACAAATTACAACCCATTAATAAGGAGACTAATGGAACACTTGAAACAAATATTTCTGCAAATTACCTTTATTCTGGAAGGCAAATGACTGCTGTAAACTGTGCGTGATGTAGCTCATTCTAAGCTGAAGAGCATTTTCATGACAATTATACAAATACATTACTGGATATATCGCTTACATAATTCCCAGTGTTTGAAGCACCTCGACTACCCTATGTACTCGCAGCACCTGAAAACAAAATCACACCCAGCAGTCGTTAAAATGTGTTGTGTACTTTGAGAAATACAGAAGAAAGAGGAAAGCTGAGAAAAAAAAAATATGTGTGAGTTTATGTAGATGGGCTCCATTTTAAGGTTACAGACAATTTGCTTTAAGGATTTCATTGTAGTCCTATGCAGTGATATGCAGAATGTGATTATCCTGAGTCTACTTTTTAAAAGCCATTCAATTAATAAATAATTCACTTCAGACAGACTTAATATAATACAGCACTATATGTTCAATATATTTAAGCCACATTCTCCAGATGTGACATTTTACTGGAAATAGCAATAGAAACATTTGAAACAGCTGGAAATGCGCAGTAACCAAAAGCATACACTTGGCCATGGACGGGCAATATGATTGCTATAAACTGTGCATAATGCAGCTCATTCCAAGCTGAAGACCTTAAATGGTCTTGCGTAAACTCAAATATATCTAAAGTTAAGGTGGTCTCAAAAGCAGTGAGGTGCCTTGGTTCACTGCTCTCCTATATAAATGCAGACTGTTTTCTTTCATTAGCACAGAGCAGAAAAATGAAGGAGAAAATGTAACAGGCTGGTCAGGGAGGCCATCTAGTGGTCACATGGAGCATGGTACATTCTCTGGTACCAACAGTATTTAATACTTAAAAAAATGTTCTGCATAAGTAATGATATATTACCTACCGGACATTTGTAAGTATCTATCATATGTAACAGTGCCAATGAAACAATCATTCCTTTGAACTATTGCAATGCAAAAATGCAAAATTAACTTAAAGAAAACAAATGCTATCGTATGTGAGGCACTGAGACTGGAGGTAGTCAAATATTATTCTAACCCTAACTGAGGCGGGTCAACACTTTCACTTCCAGTTCGCAGAAAACCAGTTAGAACCTCATATGTAAAAAACACCACCATGTTTACAGGGAATGCACGCAGACAATTGATGCCTAAACTCCTGAAGAAAACCCTGGCTCCCTCCACTCTCACAGTCTCAGCGATGCAATGGAAAAAGCCCTTAAATTTCTTCGTCTCCCGTGCTCCATCCATCTGCAGGCGGGCTTTGATCACGTCCATGGGGGTTCCTACAGTCCAGCCCGCCATTCCTGCTACTCCACCAGCCAGCATCACGACATGCCAATCTAGAGGAAACACAGAAAAAACTCAAATCATAAAGGAAATGCTTGTTACATTCCTCACTTGAGCAATTTAACAGCTTCTGCAATGTTTTAAATTACTGTCAGGATTACTGTCACATGTAAAGAAGATATTTCATCACAATAAATGGCACATTATAACGTGTATTTCTGTAGAATTCGCCATACAACTCTTTGCTGTGATTGAAAATATGAAAACAGGCCTACAGGTAGGAGTTGATACGTATGAGCATGGAAGAAGACACACTAAAAACAATGTCAGCCTTTTTCTCCTGCTTCACTCACCTATTTTTTTCTTATTGCCATCTGCAAACCATTCACAGATGGTCGCATAAGTCAGAAAGTATGTGGCATATGATGGCCCATCTCTTAGCATAAGTGGAAGAGCTCCTTTGTAGAGGCCCATGAGTCCCTCCTCTTTGACGATGCTCAGCAGACAGTGAACTGGACCATGGTACTTTGGTTTAGGCATGTTGGTTAACGCTCGCCTGGACTCAGTCTGACACTGCAGACGTACTTTCACTATGTCACCTGGAGACATCACTGATACCTGTTGGAAGCAGATCAGGAAAGCCTCAGCAGAAGAAGACTCAGAAGCAGATGTCTCAAAATCTGGGTTTGTGTATGTTAGCATGGATGTAAATCACCTCTACTGTCTGACATTATTGAGGCACATGATTCACCAATTTCCAGACAGTTTGCAACACTGTCTCTATTACCTGAGCCACACCGCCGGCCATTCCAGACAGGAAGACTTCTAGCTTGGAGTTTGGACCACAACCAGCTCCTCGTGCCTGGCTCAGACACTGCAGGCAGTTCCTGTATGTGCCAAACACCACTGAGGATGTCATAGAGACAGTGGCAATGGGTAAGGACATGCCTTTGAAGAAGCCATGGACCTGATGACACAAGAGAGTAATAAGAAAGCACTGATCACGTAATAAACATAGCAAACAAACAAACGACGCAAGTTCTGCATCCTGCTTCTCATTACTTCAGTTCACTTTTATAATTAAGCCGATTTAAGCTTTTGTTTGAGTCAACTTGGCAGTCAAGTCCAAATGCAGACAGACTGAAAAGGTACCCTGAATATTTTTCCCCCTCTGAAAGTTGTCAAATATTACAACCATGATCTAAAACTGCAAAAAATAACTAACCAGGTGTGAAATATTCTAGTTTTTTTATGTTTACATTATATTTCGTACAGAGTCCCAGCTTTTTTTGGAATTAAGAGTTGCAGTTCACAAGTTGGTACACCTTTGACATAACCAAATGATCAAGTTACACTTGCTGTAAGAAACATTTCTGAATATCTAGCAGTTATGTAAAGAAGTTTTTTGTTGTTTTTTTTAAATACAGACCACACTGCATAGACTACGTGAGCTCTACTTACCCCTTCTTTTGAAAACGTCGCCACTGCGCACTGATATATACCAGTGAACTGTTTCTGTGTTTGGATCCGAACCTGGAACGATTGAGAACAGCGTGTAAAAATGATGTCTGCTGTGTGGGTTTCACACGCGTATCACTTCCTGTACCTTCACAGTGTCCAGCGGGTATCCCACTGCGACTCCACACGCCCCTGAGTGTTTACAGAGAAAAGAGAGCATCAAGGACACAACACAGACGGCAGTGTTCGACGTTTTGAGCTTTAACTGCTGCCCTTCAAGTTGGCTTGAGCTGACAGCAAGGTCAAATGTGAGCTTTGATATCACATTCTCCCTCGCATGTTGCAATGAAATTGTTAGACAAGGAAGGTTTTAGGTTGACTATATTTAAAATGAGATGATGGCAGGTCAGTGTGGTGTAGTTTTAAAACACTTGAGATCAAAATTTTATCAGGTATATGATTATTACACTTGTTACTCTAGATAGAGGACAAACCAGAGAGGGTTTGACTATATGACGGATACAGTGCTGATGGTTTTGCTAGTTATTACAGGATTAAAGTAACACAGCCAGACATTTGTTGTTCCCAACACCAGTTAAAGTAAAACCAAGTAAGCAACGCATCGCACAGGTTAGGCTTAATCTAATCTCCAGGTATGCTCTGATACAGTTATCGCACCATGCTAGCTAATTAGCAAATTCACCAGCCAATTTAAGCTCGCGTTCATTTACAAACTGGCTGGATTACCTGCAAATGATCCAGACACGAAATCAGCAAAATGCATCCTGTCACTGGCTGACTGACCGACAAATATATGTCAGACGTGAGCCCATTCTTCCTCCTCAATGCGCTACATAACCTTGATCGTGCTGCTGTTACGTGATGCGTGGCGGTGGGACGTCACAGCCCAACAGCGACTGAAAACATTTGTTCCGATTTTACCCGAACATAGCCGAAGGTGCACAGTCCGTAGTACACGCCTCTAAATAAAAAAAAAAAAAAAAAAAAAAAAAAAAAAAATAAGATTAAACTACCGTAGCATAAAAATATAATGTTGATTTTTTTTTAAATGTTATGAGCGTGCAGAAACTATAAAATTAAAAAAAAAAAAAAGAAAAA